>JANQAP020000176.1:805448-829442 GCA_026874005.2 Erythroxylum coriaceum
CACACGTTTGTTTAAGTATCTCTATACTTTAGCCTATGAGATCGACTACTTCCTTCATAAGGAAAAACATAACGTGTGTTAGTCTTTTTACGTTCTATTAATGTACAATCTTAATAGAACAATGACTAGGAGCATTAGGAATAATACATAAATGCAATATGAATCTCATAATTATAATCTCATTATAATTTTATTTGCAATGTACAATTATTCTATGGACTTTATCATATACATCTAAATATGTACAAGATAAAGAATGCCTTTAAATAATTTGTCACCAAACTACAACCAAAGCGATTGGTTGTAGGGCATAAATCAACACTTCGAACATTTTATGAAGCCATATTTGTTATTGGTTTGTACAGATGGCAAAATGAGTTTAGCTCCATTTCCCTAAAATCAACGATCTAGGTTTAGATTGACTAAACTTCAAAGCTAACCTAAGCTTGGAGGCCAATCTGAACGGCCTGATTTACACTCTAAAATGATGTCATTTTAAAGAGTTTTTTTAAAACGTTGATGTTTTAGACATTTAAAGTAAGTTTGGATTAATCAAATTTCAAGCTGAGTTCAAGCATATCACGTTTCGAATTGGATTTGATTTGTACTCTAGGAGGTCTGCCAGCCTTGCTTAGCTTAAGCCCGACTCAAGGCCAAGTCAAATTGGGCCTGATATGTTGACTTTAAGCAAGGTCACACCCGAGCTGATTTGCCAAGCCTATGCCTAATGGCTAATGTAGAAATAAAAGCATTGCCCTGTGTCCACCTAATGAACTAAAGACTATTATATTAAATAAAATGTCATCTTAGTGCTCCTTATAACCCCACCGAAAAAATGTTTAATAGGAAGAACTTAGTGATATTGAGTCGCTTTACATTGAAAATGATGTCATATTTTTTGTTGATGAATTTTATGATAAGCTTGGCTTTAAAATAAACCATAGATTAATTGCTTCCTATTCTTAGAATGTACGAACAAACTATGATTATGAATTGTTTGAGAAAGATATTCTCCTTCACTTGTTAGAACATTAGTTATGCAAAAGTTCCACCTCTTTTTACACAGGCTAATATTAGTTTATATCTTAGAGGCAATTAATTAGTTATAATTTTTGTGACATAACTAATTAAAAATATTCTTTTATCTTATTCTTGTTTATTTAATTAACTAATGTATACAATAATTTATGTGATAACATATATATTGCAAATAAAAATATAATGAAATTATAATTATAAGATACATATTGTATATTTAAATATTATTCTTAAATTATTCATAGTTATTACTCTATTACAATTGAACATTAATATAGCAAAAATTAATAAACATTATACTTTTTCCTTATAAAAGTAGTCAATCTCATAAATTTCATAGATTAAATATGAAGATACTTAAAAAAAATGCAAACGCTTACTAAAAGACAATTTCACTATACAGATTTGATATAAAAATTATATTTGAATACTACTTATACATAATAATTGTGCAAAGAATTCTAAGATTTTCAAAACATCTTGGCCTTGTTTGGTTGACATAAATTCTTGCTTGAGAAAGTAATCTTTTTCCTAAAATTTATATTATCATGTTTAATTCATTTTTTTAGTAGTTAGGAAAGAAAAAACTTTCCCAATTTAGAAAAAATAGTAGCACTTTACTCGAATTCTAAATCTCATCACCCCCTTGATATTTAGATTACTTTCCTCAAGAATTTACTCTAAAAAATACGCTAGCCAATTCAACCCTTCCTTCTCTCTTAACTCTACAACTTTTTTATAATAATAAGGAATTTAATCATAATAATAATAATAATAATAATAATAAATGAAATTGATAAAAATAATAAATTTAGTAATAATAAAATTAATGATAAGTAAAAAATTAATAATATTAAGAATAATAAAATTAATAAGAATAATAAATTTAATAATGATGCACTATTTGTATTTTTATTTTCAATGTTAGAAAAATTTTGATATTTGATTTGAATTTTAAGATTTATCTTTATACTCAGTTGAGATTTTTTTAGAATTTTTCAATACTATATTTATAATATAATAGTATTATATGATTAGAATATCGAAAATGAAAAAAAATTAAAATTTAATAATATAACTTATATTATAAATTAACATTATTTAACAATTTTAATTTTTATTCAATTTTTAGGGATATAATTGAAAACACAATTTAAAATTAAGTTACATTCCATAAAATACTGTTACATACCAAACACTATAATAAGAATCCACCTAACTTTCCTATTAGAATTTTTATAAGTATCCAAACATGTGAAAATCTTTACTTTCCTTAAATTTATTTTCCAAAGAATCAAATTCCAAATTCACTTTACTTTTCCTGCCAACCAAACAGGGCCCTTATATAAAGATTTCTATATTTTGATATTATTTATAATTTATAATTTATTCTAGTAAAAACCATCTCACTGTCTAGTCATTAAATATAACATAAATTAAATAGATAGTTTTCTCACAGATATCATCTTTTATCTTTTTCATTTTACTAGTTTTCTCACAAATATCATCTGTCTTTTTCATTTTACTTTCCAATTTCTTGTACAGCTATCCCATTATTAACTTGTTCTCTAATTGACATGTTTCTAAAGATTAATACTTTCCTAACTAGTTATTAATATGTGTAAAAGATCATGCTGTCTACACTTTTCATTAGACATTCAAGTTTCTTTTGCGTTACTGAGAAGTGTTCTCCGCTAGAAGTCTACTCTACCCAAACAAACACTCCCAGAAAGTAATATTCTCAACCCCCATGGCTGTTATTGCAAGCAGATAAGAGGGCCAGCGTTCAATCTAACTTCAAACTTGCAAAGCCCGTCACAAAAAGTGTACAGTTGTTCGTGAAATCAACATTGGACATATAGACATTGATTCCATGTCAGTGTTTATACCAAGTAGTAATTCATTTTTGGTATCTAAACATATTCCTGATTGTCCATTGGTAGTGCATGTCTCTCCAACTTACAGTGGACGCAAGTACAAAAAAAGAGATTCAGAACGTAGGCCAAAGAAATATTAAGCGACCAGCGTAACAGCATCATGAGCAAGGTTTGTATCAGAAGAGAACCACATTCAAAAGTAAATATCTATTTCTCCCATAACTAGTTGCAGCAGGGCACCTGCAATTTGCAGATAGGGACATTCTACAGAGATCATCTATCAGATACAGATAAGGCGATTCCAAATTAGTAAACCTTTATATGATGCATAATAAATGCTAAAATGCAAGACGTAGAACAAAATCAAAAGCTCATATAATCTGCCCAAGTCATAGTTCTTCCAACGCCTCTATCAATTTTGGTCTGCAGTGAAAATCTCTCAAGGATAAGTGTTCCTTTTATCAACTTTCTCAACTCCTTGCAAAGAAACAAAGATACCATATTGCAAGGTCTAACCAACTCAGAACAAGAATAATTATTAACAAACTCCTCTGAATTACTACATAACATAATCTTTTTACTAAGCAACCAAAATATGAATATTCAATATATAACTCCAGACAACTCCAAGCTAAAAAAGAAATGTCAGTGACACCTCAAGCAGTCAAAGCTCAGGCCTTCGTTTGAATATGATTGGACTTAAGTGTGGTAGGCAAGGGTTCATAAGATCCCAATCTCCTGAACCCAACTAAAAGGACAACTGACTATTAAGAGTAGTCAACACCACAAACATAACATGAACCAGAAAGGGAACGGCTTTCAAGCTGTACTACACTAAATCACATTGCATAGATCATTCCAGAATGGCAACAGCATCCGGTGATAACTTTCATGAATAAAGGCTTCAACATAAAGGGAGACAGGCCCGGCAAACAGAGGGACTCACCCAATCTGATTGGCATTTGGTTTGGAGGAAATGAGGAGGTCAGAATAAGGAAGACAAAGAGGGAAAAGGTGATGACGAGGCGGACGATGAGAAGATAAAAGTTGCAGGGGAAGAGAAATGGTGATAGGTTTGACTGAGGAGACTATAAAGTAGTAAAACTGAGGCGGTGCACTCTACAAATAGGGCAACCTGACAGAGGTTGAGGAAGAAGAGGGAAAAAGAAAAGTCATGACATTTTAAAAGTTCATGGTATTTGCATTTTCTTTCTATATACGAAAACAAATTTAACATAAAGGTCCCACCAAGATGTTAATGTTAATGGAATCTTGCAAAAATATCAAAATTCAGTTGAAAATTTCTGTCCAGAAGTTATTGTCACCTTTGCCTCTGCAAATTGATTTCATTTTTCATTTTACAAGATTAGTTCTTACTTCAACCTGGTCTAACATCATGACCTCATAACACTTCCCCCAGTTACAGATATATATATATATATATATATACACGCACGTGCACACACACTCACACACAATCTTTGTATTCACAATCATGACACTCTAATGTATATTCAAATGGGAATATACAAAATATCATTCACCAACATTAGGTATCGTAGTCCCAAAACCAAACTAAAGGGCCAAATTCGAGGAGGAAAAATAAAAAGAAAGAGCAATCCACTCTAACATAGCTAAACAGATTCGACAGAGAAAACATTTAATTAGTTGCAGATTCCCCACAACTAATATAAGAGCAGAGATGGTTGGTAACACAAAAACATTATAGTGGAAAACAACTAGGAAAGCACAGCAGAGCCGCAAATATGTACTTGTGCTTACACATTACAAAATGAGGATGAGCAGAAAGATAACAACTGCCAAAACAATGATTCCCAACAGCCACCAGCACTGCCAAAATGAAAAGCCAAAAAATATCAAAAAGCATAGCCGCTAATTAGATGACATAGTTTTCAATCAAAAGGCTATAAATTAAGTATGTATTACTTAATTATTTGAGGTTTTCTTACATTTGATGGTAAAAATAAATTAACAAAAAAACATAAAAGAATAAAAATAAAAAAAGAAACAATATCCATATTGTACTTTTGTTTCTCCAACACTCATCATTAGGTACATCTATCCATTTTGAAGTGCCAATAACTAATGCTCACTCTCAAGGCTTTTGCATCATGTTCTAACTTCATATCCCCACTAACCCTACTGCAAAGTAGTTCTTCCACCACAAGTATCGAGCTTAAACAATACTTTGTTTCTGTTTGTTAACTTTCCACTTCATCCTGTTTGTTAACTTGATGTTTTAACTTCAAATCCAAACTCTATACACGAAACCAGCTTATTTAACAAAATAATACAGGGTTACAGATTTAACCAATATATGTTAGTCAGAAGGTTGTTTTATCATTAATGCTATGTGATACAATACCAAGAGGAAATATCAAAGTAATACACACGTTGAGATTTTATGCTTTTCCAAGTAAGAAAAGAATTACTCGCATCTGGAGAAAAAACATGTGCCGCCAAAGCCAGTTCCTTGAGCAGTAATCTCCAATATTTGTATAAAAAACATCTTATATATCACTCTTGAAATGCTTGATCTTAAATGGGTTGGCTAACTTACCCATGAGGATCTAGATTTCACACTTTTTGATGCCTTGGCTAGCTGGACTCTCGCTTGGGTTGTTGCAGCAGCAGAAGTCTCGATGTTTGACTGAATGTCATCTGTTGCAACAAAATAAAGCACAACATATGTGCACGAAATAGGTAAAAAGTTCCATGAGTTATAATCCTAAGGATAATAGTTTGCTATCAGGTTTTCGGTCATCTTACCAATAACCACACCCTGCTCATGAACTAGAACAGCAAGATCCTTGAATATGTCATTTGCTTGAGCAATTTGTTCCTCTATGTCTCTAATACCCTGGTCTCTTTCCTCAATTATGGCCTCGTTGAAGGCAATTTCGTTATCCAGCAGCAGTACCTCCTGCCTGTGAATATTTATTGAGTAAAAAGATCAATCAGAAACGAAGTTCCTTCAAGTTTCAAATTTTGTTTTCTGATACAATGTCATATTTCAGAGCAGTTAGATTCAATCAGGATGAAGCACATGAAATTGGCATTGATAGCAAAGCCTCGAAATGACGGAGAGCTTGTAATGCAAGTAAATATACCTTCTTTGTCCCATAAGAAAAGGTTGTTTATCCTGATCGATACTGGGCTCCACATATTCACTAGAGGCAGAGCTGAAACAGTTTGAACATTTGTTGAGATAGGAAAAATGTTCAATAAAATATTGAAATTAATAAAGGGAAAGGGCACAAAATACGGACGTAGAAGAAGGCGGAGCAGAAGGAGAGAAAGTAGACTCCTTCTCAGAAGCAAGTTGCTGCACTTTCTTGAATTCCTCTAGGGTCGTCTGGAAATCTCTTGCTAGCTTCGCATCTTCCACTTTCTTACTTGGCTGAATTCACATTAGAGTGAAAAAGAAATGGAGGAGGAAGTGTAATTAAACAAGAAGAGAAAAAGAGAGAGTAGAGAGCAAACATTGACGTTGATTTGGTGATCAGATTCGCTCAAAGATTTCAACTTGGCAGAAGTGTCCTTCACCAACTGAAGAATGCGTTGCCGTGTATTGTGGCTGCGTGGAATAGCTTTGTTTAGAGTGAGATCATGAGTTAAAACTAACGATTAGAAAAGAAGCAAAAAGTAATACATCTTGTGACGGTGGTCGGGAGTGTCCTTAACGGTGCCGATACCATCAACGAGACGGCGAAAGGCAGAAACGGCAGTGTTGATTTGGAAAATACCGGCGGCGACTGCCTGGGATGGGGTTTTGGAGAATGAAGATGAAGATGCAGAACTTTTTCCATTCTGCAGGTCCTGGAAGCTCATCTTTCTTTCAGACCTTTTTTTGTTTTTGAAGGTTTAATAACTAGTTAATGAAGTTGGCATAACACAGCGTGTATGCATGTGGGTATTGTCTCTGTCTTGCTTAGGCTTTCATCAGTCTCTGGCCCAACCACACGATTTACTTTGGAGCCCACAATAATTGTTTCAACTTTAAAAAAAGAGTTAATATGCTCAATCAAGAACCCTCCTATTCATTTAGTATCTTAGTATTACAATACATAATATGTAAACAACCAACTTCGCTATTCAATGCCAACGGTAATAACAATGAGGGAAATCCTAGACTCCCAAATTCATACACAAAATCTTGCTCAGCTCCGCATCCACTCTGAACTTCTCTGTAATGCAGATGTACAACTACATTCACCACCCACCGTTACCAATAGTATCCTGCACAGGCAACAATCATCAGACCCGAACCATGCCCAAAAAGAGAAAATAAAAACAAGAAAACACAACCTTTGTGCCTTACCTTGGAACAGTTAACCAGTATGTTTTATCAGTTTTAAAACCACTGGAGAGAAATTTTTCTATTGTCCTGGTACTTGGTTTAGCTTCGACCATCTTCATTCATCTTCTGCGAGGGATTCTTGGACTATAGTACGCTTCTTCTATGACCAAGAACACTAATTCATTCTCACAGTTAGGAAAGTCAGCGTTAAAGATTTACTCCTTCAAAGTGAACTAGTATTTTATAAGGGCAGGTAGGCAAGCATGAAGTTCTCCCAGGCACTGAAAGATCCAATTCATTAGTTGTTCACTAGGTAGCTCCAGAAGAAGTTCTGCCTGTGAGTGTGTAAGACATCAAAAAAGAAAGAAATATCAAGATAGAAATTCAGAAAAGTTCGAAACAAATCCCACCTAGACTCTAGCTATCATTTGTCTCAAACAGAAACCAAAACCTGTTAGTACTAACACAAACCAAGGGCAGAAATATGGCTCAAATTGCTTGGTCGTTTGGCATGTAGATGTCTGAAGAATAGGGCAGTATTCTTGTATTTGGTTCAGCTTAGACTAGGAATATGAGATCCACAACCAAGATTGCTTGCCCTTTTTTTGCATGCTTTCTATAGCCCCGATTCTAAGTTTCCTTCATTGCGTGTGATTTAACACGACAAACAGAAAAAAAAACCAGCGGCTACAAGTACCATAAGTTAAAAAGGGAAGCATCATCAGAACTACTTTTTAAGTACCTTTATTTGGTCTCCTTCAAAAAACAATGAGTTTCGATAAATGTCAGATGCCATTGAGTCCATTATTAGGTTGAAAACCTTTTTCCTCATATTTGTTTTCATGCCAACCATCTTCCCTGAAGCATAAATTCTCTTGATCCCCAAATCTGCTGCCATTCTCCTCACATAGAGCTTCTTCAATAGGACTTCCATTGAATAAGGCTCTTTTCCATACTGGCAACGAAGGCTCTCTGTAAATCGCATCAGACTCCATATATCTTTCTCTGCAGCTTTCTCAGCCTCATGAATAATTTCCATAGGATTCTCCAGATGATTTATGTACTCAGAAGGGAGATGAGGGTTTACACTCAAATCAATCTGGATTAAGGCACAAATAAATAAAATGAAAATTTTTGCAAAGTTCTTGTAACAATGTTTCAGAAATCAAGTTAACTCTTTAATGGTGTTAGTTTGTCATACATGTATTGAAGAAGTTTCTATGCTTATGTCTTTAGATTTGCCACCATCTGAGCTTGATATATTTATTATCCTCAATAAAGGTTATCCGACTCACATTTTATGCCTTATCACTCTGTATCTCTTCAGCATACTACCTTTATTTTTACCTTGTCATCTTAGTCTATAGACAATTGCTGAAACTTTGGCTCGTTATAAATACCATGCTACTAAAGGGGATGCAGCTTTTTATTTGAATGCTATGATGGTATATGAGTTTTCACTGTTAAAATCCAAATTTTTGTTAATTAAGATCCAATTGCTATGAGTAAACACAAGGTCCAACTTACTGTACATAGTGTAGTATAAAGTTTTAATTTAATTTATCAATATACATACCTACTTGCGTATGTCCAACTAAATAGTGAATGGAATTAAGTTTGACCTTCAAAATGATCAACAAATAATATATTATTTCCGTTTTTGTGTATTTGTGTGCTGATGTGTATGTACTTGTTGCACATGTACTAGTAACTACGGACTAACATGTCCATATTATTGTGCTAGTGGAGAATCTTGTGATCATCCTACTGACTAATTGGTGGAGAATCTTTAATTTCATTTCCTGAGGTCAATCTCATGGATATGTAGCTTGCACCTAATTCATACAGTCAACCTGTATCCAAGAAGGGAAAAGCTGAAGATAATGAACTCCTGCAAGTCAACATTCTGAATATAATATAGGTACCCATATCAAGATAGGTCATCTTTTCTTTTCATCATACATTCTTCTATCATATACCAGAGAATAATGAAGTACCTGGACTGACTTGTAAGGAATTGAAATTATGCGGTTCTCTTCAACCTGGAACCGAATGCAAAATACAATGGGCAGTAAAAGGGCAAAGCAGAAGCAAGCAAGAGCAAGTCATTCATACATAATAAATGAATAAGCTAACTTATATGTTCAACAAATGTGCAACAAATATGAATAAAATTGTGAATCTGGTGTGCTTCATAGATAATGGAATCATGAATCCAGCATTCTTCAGCGATTGAAAGCACAATTAAGAATCAAAATGAAAACAGGACAGTGCTCGTAATTGATAGTACTCCTTCCTCACAACAAAGTTGATAATGAAGTATACCTTGGATAAACTATCAAAAAGCATTTCAAAGAATAGATCAATGCCAACATTGCCAATGTCCCCAGTTTGTTGCTCACCAAATATCGTACCAAATCCTCTGATAGCCATGTCTCTCTCTGCAAGCTGAAAACCTTGGCCAAGTTCTCGGCATTCTTCAAGTGCTGCAAGTCTTTCCTGATACGTCAATACCTCATCAAAATCACTATTACCATCATTAATTATAGGATGAGGATGAATTATGCTTAAAAGCACTAATTAAAAAAGTGAAGTTTGACGATTGCATTGCACCACATACTCGTGCTTGATCAGACAACAGTGACTTGTCAGGATAAAATAGGTATGCATGAGCTTCTTTATCTGCACGACCCACTCTTCCTCGCAACTACACAATTAAATAAAAATAGAGATTAAAACAAATTTTGATTCAAATATCCTCCGTAAAGATCACCTCAGCAACTTATGAAGTCATGATCAATATAAGGGAGATGATCAGGGAAAACCAGAATCTGCTCAAAATACTCTTCCACTATTATGTACAAATTACATGATAATTAAAAGAACCAAGAAATTTGAAACAAACAAATTCTATAAAGGTTCAGATGTCACCAGTCTTGAAAGAGTCAAAAAAAACCAAAAAAAGAAAAAAAAAACTTTGTTGCTTGCTATATGCCTTCTTCATACAGGTCTTTTAAGAAATTCTCTTTTAGGCTATGTTTGGTTGGACGTAAGGTTTTTCATAGAATGGAATGGTTTATAATGGAATGGAATATAAATGGATGTAATATTAGAAAATTGTTATTTGGGAGGGATGGAAGGATTTATAATGTAATATAGTGAAATGTTGTTTAAAAGAAAGGTTCATAATGTAATATAGTGAAATGTTGTTTATCATTTACATTCCATCCTAAACTCTCCAAATCAGAGGTAACTTATTTTTACTGTTTAGGATGGAATAAGATATAATGTGAAACCCTCCCCTTCCATCCTATTTTATTCCATTCTATTATAAACCCTACTCCCAAACGGAGAAAAATATTATATTTTATTCTATTCCATTAATAACCACCCAACCAAACATAGCCTTATTAACTTGTCATCTTTGCAATTAGTTAGAAATACAAGAAAGAATGAAACCTGATACAGTTGCGCCAGGCCAAATTGTTGAACATCCTGAATAATGATAGTGTTTGCGTTTTGAATGTCAAGCCCACTTTCTACAATGTTAGTGCAAATGAGTATCCTAATATCACCTTTGGCAAATTTCTCCATAGTATCCTCGAGTTGTTTCGAGTATTGCTTCACAAATAAAAACATGCCAGAATGAGTTTTAAACCTGAAATGAGGTTGGTATAAATTGGAAGGGTAATCATTGAAACTACAAATAAAATGTTAACAAATAACTAATCCATAGGACACCCACCAACATATAATAGTGCTAAGCAACACATTAAAGTCTATATGGAAAAATAAATGCTCTGGCCTGGGAAAGATAATATAACCATATCCCTAGTAGTTAAAAATCAGTGTCATAAGCGCTGGAATTGACAGGATCATATCAGAAACGTTATGGCTAATAATAAAGGAAAATACACAGAAAGAGATAAGAAGTGCATAATCGAGATTTCTAATACGCAAAATTCAGCAAAGCACAGCCAAAAAAGTATGTGGTCAGATTAAAAATTCAAAGTTCAGAATGCAGCAAAATGTCAATCTATACATGTAGTTTCCTGTTTCAGATTTATGCCTACTAATAGATAGCGGCTCATTGGATGCGTAACATACTGAGGTTATTAGAAAGTACCTTCCCATGGGCCACAGCTATCTCAACATCTAAAAGAGACTCTTCAAGGAAATCCCTCACTTCTTCAAGTCCTGCACGCATTTACAAAGGGAAAATCATAGAATAAAGATCAGGTATAGATCAACTTTGGATGTAATACTGGAAGGAAAACCATTAGTAATTATAAAGCAGGTCTGAGTTATTCCAAAACCTGTTTTATATAGTTCATCATTAATTCAACTGATTGCAACTCTTTTTGGGATAACATACTCTTTATCATTTTAAGTTTCTAAAGCCTGGGTACAATGCATGATCATGTACCAGAACAAGATATATAAATATAACCACTAGAATACATAAGCCTTATCAATCTTCAGCTACAAATTCAAATGGAAAAGAGATATAAAGCTTTCAACAGTACACACCTTTAATACGAGGCAACACATAAAACACTTGGCCTCCACGATCCAGCTCATATTTGATTGCTGATATTACCTTTTCTTTACTATATCCTGAAAGGTGGGTTTTTATAGGAACCCTTTCTGGAGGTGGAGTTGAAATTAAACTGAAAATTACATTTCAACTTTATCAATGGTAAGACCAGAAAATTGAACTTTCAATGGACAAGAACTTCTTGAGTTAGATATTTAACATGGCCATGGAAATAGTTTTTAGGCTTAAAGATGTGGAGGATATGCCATGCATGGTCTAGCCATTGAAGTGGACTGGCCTAGCAACACCTGCACCTTACAAGAGTAAAACCCATAATCCTCCATGGGCCACAATCCATACAAAGCCATGTTAGAGCGACATCCTCACATGGTACTCCCAACACAGGCGTAGCTAGGACAACTTAACTCAATTTTTCTTTAGGAGACAAGTTTCAACAGGAAATGGGCATATAAGTAGTACAATCTACATTTACTGAGTAACAAATGACTTTAAAGTACTTCCTACTTGTCCCATAAGAATAACTTTAATCGTAGAATAATTCCAAACGATCATAAAAGAACAATTCAATGATTTTGATCACACTACATGTTGAAAATAATTAATGTGTTGACTCCAGATGGCAAATCCATAAGACCATAGATCTAAAATTAAACTAGAAATAAAATTTTGTCTTGATATTAAAATTAAAAATATAGAGAAGAATATTACTAAAAGAATGGTCTCTATGAGCCCATGTTCTTCATTTTGAGTCATGGTATGCTTGCCATGGATCATAGCATGCTAGGAGCCTACAATGGTCCAGGGACCCTAGCATACCTAGCACATACAAGTGGCAACTAAGCATAGCCCTAATTCTTGTCAGGCTAGATGATCCTTTTGAGGTCATTGAATTTAAAAAGAACTACAAATTAATCTATAAACTTTTAACTTCTAGCAATCAAGTCAGGAAGCCTCCTAAAACATGCTAATAAGAATAAGGTGTCAATAGTTTAGGAGGTCATTAATGAACTGACATGTTTTAGGTTCATGAATCATGCCATCTAAACCTTCTAAAAATTGACCATCTCCTACAGGCTTTATTTTTCTTAAGATAAATATTTCCTTCATGGATAAAATGGTGAAACAAGTTAGTTGTCTTAGATATAATACCTTGCATCACGAAATCCAGTCAACGCTAAATAAAAAGTGCGTGGAATTGGTGTTGCTGAGAGAGTAAGGACATCAACTGAAGTTTTGAAAGAAGCTATCTTTTCCTTCTGTTTGACACCAAACCTCTGTCAAGAAAATAAGTATTTGAAAATCAAGTTAAAGACAATATCAAGTATAGCTTTATGGAAAAAGGTATTCAATGTCTTGTTGCTTTCCAACATGCATCCAGTCATAGCATACAGTGTAGTGTATGGAAAAACCTTGTCGAGCCACAGCTGTGATAGCTTGTTAGGATATGTTTGCATACATCCATTCATGTACAAATTTCTATAGGCATTGGACTGCTTGCATATTTAACCATATTACAAGTGTACAAATAGAAGCACATACTCATACCCAACTACCTATATATATGCCCATGCTATACAAGAGTATGGAGATGTGGTGAGATCTCCTATCATTGGGTGGTAACGAAGTAAATCACTTCATCATTCTTAAAATATTGTCACTAAAATAGACCAAACATTAATGTTCAAAGTATAAGCACAGTAAACAATGCATGTCAACTTGACATTATGTTGCAAGTCTTAGATTAGTTGCAAAGGTAAGAGAAAGACTACTGAATGTAAATTCTCCACCTTGTTTAGTTGGCAATAATAACAACTAATAATGAAGTCCTTAAAAGCTCGCTTCATACCTTTTTAATATAAATTCTCATCTCCTTCATGAGTTTGGTTGTGAACCCTTATCACAACTAAAAAACTCAAGGAGGTAAACAATTTTGTTTTGAAATAGAACTAGAATATCCTTGATGCCACATTCAATATCCATTGAACCTCTCTCAATCAGCATGTACAACTGTTGCAATTTTGTGGACTTTTATAGCGGTCAAGATATTTATTAGCTGTAAATACTATTATTATTTGATAGATATTATGGCCGTTAATATCCCTTGATTTGAGGGATTTTTGGTTGTTAATGATATCCCTTGATTTGAGGGATTTTTAAGATTTTCTCTATGTCTAGATTAGATAGTTTCCTATTCTGAATCTAAGACTTGCTGTATATATTCTGATGCATTGTAACCCAAAAGAGTAAAGAGAGAAATGAAAAATTTTTCCTCTCAATCTTCTTCAACATGGTCTCAGAGCCCTATGGTTTCTTTGTCAAAACTCTGCCGCTATACAGCCTTCATTGCTGTTAGTTTTTCTCTAGTTTTTACAGCCTTAATTGCTGTAATTTTTTCCAAAGTCTTCTGTTTTTTAAACCTTCTATTCCTTCGTTATGTCTGCAATCAAAACTTTCATCTCAAAGGAGGTACATGCTGTCCCAAAAACTAGTGAGTTACAAAACATTAGAGCTTCCTATCAACTCAATGGAAAAAACTATCTGAAGTGCTCTCAATTCATTCGTACATACCTAAAGGGTAAAGAAAGACTTAGCCATGTCACAAGAAATGGACCAGAAAAGCAAGACCCAGCATTTGAAGCATGGGATGAAGAGGATTCAATGATTATGCCATGGCTTTGGGACTGGATCCACCTACATGTTTCTTGCTTCCGCAAAGGAGATTTGGGAGTTTATCCGACATACCTATTCAAAGGATCGTGATGCAGCCAGAATTTATGAGGTAAAAATCAAAACTGGGGCAGCAAAACAAAGAGATAAAACTGTTACAGAATATACCAATTTTCTGCAGAATTTATGGCAGGAACTTGATTATTATCGAGTATTTGAGATGAAGTGTGCGGAGGATGCTGCAATCCTAAAGAATTTTATTGAGAAAGATCGGGTGTATGATGTTTTGGCTGTTTGAACCCAAAATTTGACCAGGTAAGAGTCCAGATTATTGGTAAAGAAGAGATGCCATCATTGGAGAGACAATCTCGTTAATTGGAGTTGAGGAGAGTAGAAGAAACATCATGCTCGAAGTTCCAACAACCAAAGGGACTGCACTAGCAACAAAGGGAGATCAACAGGAGAGAGGGAGGACTGACAAAAATCCTCAGTTGAAGGATAACAAAGATAACCTGTGGTGTACATATTGCAAGAAGCCGAGAAATACCAAAGAAAGATGCTGGAAATTAAATGGTAAACCACCCAAGTAATGAGTGGGGAAACCGTGGAGGGCAACCAAGGTTCTAGCAAAGAAATCAACATCAAGCTCACTCAGTAGAACAATTCAACGAGGAAGTAAAGGTGGATAATGGCGGATTCAACAGTGAGGAGATAGAAAAACTGAAAAACTTGCTAGATTCCCATGAAAAACCATATGGGGCTTGGTCATTGACTCTTTTAGGTAAGTCTTCATTCTCTCATATTTGATCAAAGAGCAAAATTTGAGAGTAAGACATTGCCACGAGCAACCCTAGCTACATAATTGGAGATGACATTTAGGCTTTGGCCCGACTTGAACCGACTCGAAGTCAATAGGCTTCACTCAAGTTGATCAGGTTTTGGGTCTAACTCAGGCTTTTCTTTGAAATTTCAGGTTTCGAGTCGGGCTTAGATTTGGGCTGCCTAGCAAGCCAACCCGACCCGACCCTACCCAAAGTTCGAAAGTTTTAAGTAAAAATGACGTCGTCGTTTTCCAAATTTTAAATTAAAAAAAAAACAATCCAATCGTGTGCATTAGGGGGGTTCGGGCCCTTCCCTAGGCATAGTTCATTGACAGCCTTATTTGTTTTGTCTGAGTTGGCTCAACATGAAAATTAAAGCCTAACAATTTGCTGGTCCAATGTTGCTGCGAAGAGGTAGTTATCTTTTGTTTCAATAGGAATTTTTGGTTGTAGTAATCAATTTTCATAACAAAATGCCTCCCTTACAGGTAGGAGCATCAGTGTTACACCTCCTTGATCAAACCAATTAGTTCACACTTGTAAGCAGGAAGGTCAAAGCACCAATCTGCCAATTTCTTGCTGAAAAAGGCAATGGAATGGCCCACCTATTGCAAGATAGCCCCTATATCATACCCAAAGGCATCAAATTCCACCATAAAATCTAAAGAAAAATTGGGTAGTTTTAAGACAGGCATAGCTACGAGTGCTTTCTTCAAAATTAGAAAGCAATGACTACTTTTGTGTTCCAGCAAAGATTAAGCTTCTTGAGAAGATTGGTGAGGAGGTGTCGTGATCTCACCATAATTTTTAATGAACTACCTATAGTATCCAATCAACACAAGAAAACGATGTAGGAGTTTAGCTTTTTGCAGTTTAAGTCCCTCTGTTACTGGTTGAATTTTGTTGGGATCTATCGACACACCTGCACTAGTGACAATTTGTCCAAAATATATTACATTGTTCTAATTGAAGGAGCATTTGGACTTCTTCAAAAACAGTTGGTGAGAGCGTAAGAGATCAAAAATAATTCGAATATGATGAAGGTGTCCCACCCAAGTCTTACTATAAACTAGAATGTCATAAAAATATCCTAGGACAAGCTTATAGAGGTATGCTTGGAATACCTCGTTCATGAGAGCTTAGGAGGGGGAAGAGGCATTACATAGGCTGAATGGCATCGCACCACAATTTCAAAGTTGTGATGGTTAAAAAAGTAGCCTTCTCAATGTTTGAGGAATCCATAAGCATTTGATGATACTCAGAGCAAAGGTCGAGTTTGGTGAAGTACTTGGAGCCATGAATTTCATCTAGTAACTCATCCACCATAGGAATTAGAAACTTGTCCTTCATTGTTTTTCCATTAAGCTCTCTGTGGTCTACACAAAAACGTCATGATCCATCACGTTTCTTTATAGTAAAATTGGTGAGGAAAAAAGGAATTGTCTAGGAAGAATAATTCCCTTGTTAAGCATGTCTTCACATCGCTTCCCTATTTCCTCTTTTCGCAAGAACGGATAAGGACAAGGCCTTACCACTGCATGACCCATTTCTGGTGACAAGGGAATGCGGCCGTGTTTTGTGAGGGTGGTGGTGGTCCTTTTGGTTCCCAAAACAAATCTTGATACTCCACAAGTAACTTCTATAGTGCCACATGAGAACTTACTGAATTTTGAATTGAAAATACCATAAGCACAAATTTCATACTTTACCCTCTCCATGTCAACTTCTTCTGGTTGAGCCAAAAGGACATTCTTGAGGAAGAAAAATCACACACAATTGTACCAAACATGTAGTCAATTCACACCTAATACAACATCTAAACAATCTAATGGTATCATAAACAAATCAACACAAAAAGAGTTAGAATAAACCTGTAAGCACACCCCTTCACACATGGTGGGGACTAGGATTTTCACCATTTGCTACGGAGAGTTTAATACCTAACTGTTTTCATTAAGGCAGACCAAGCTGATGTGCTAATCCATTTACAAAATTATATGTGTTTTCAAAATTAACCAAAACTAGAACCTGTCACCCTTGTATACAATGCCTTAAATCTACAAAGTTTGCACTTTTCAAAACCCAGTAATTGCACGGAGAGAGACCTTAGACTCTAAGGATGCAATTATTCTATCCTCATCTTCACCTTGTTTGATGTCTAATAATTCCAACCAAAAAAGGCATATGCATTTGTGGTCACTTATGTATGCCTTCTATCTTCTGTTTTAGCTTGATTCAGATAGGTGATAAACGCCGGTTGGTGCATGTTTCCTCCTAACTTCATATTGGCATTCTACCTTGTTCCCTGACTTCTTGCGATAATCTAAATCTATTTCGATGTCATCTAGCTGTAACTATGGTGTTTCCCTTTCTTGAGCAGTAGATTCCTCTTGAACATTCTATCAAGGCTCATGGTTGGCATCAAATTTATGGGGTGAAGAATTTCCACATCAAGGCGAATGGATTTAGACAGCCCCATTGCGAAAATATCCATTTGCTAACTATTTTAGGTACTACTTTAGGTAATACATAATAATAGGGATTTAAACCCGTTTATTATTGGACTTAACTAGGAAATAAAAGACATAATCATAATAGAATTTCAGAACATTTTGTGAAACAATTTTCCAACATAATTAGCTGATATCATCTTCATTGTTGCCTTAATTTATGGGCTCTTAATTGTAGGCCTGAATCCTGTCATTCTTGTCTTGATTCTGTTTTACCCTATCATCCTTCTTTCCTTTGTGAGCTTTACCTTTCCACTTGACCTATTTTATCTTCTTCCATAATGCTTGCCCTAAAATGAGTCAAGTACATTGCCTAGCTAAACCAAATATTTTGATATGGCAACAAAAAGAAAAATAAAAGATCTTTCCTATATAACGGTTAATAGTTATGTTAATTTTTGGACATATTTTCTATTTAAAAATAAAAAAGTCGAATTTAGAAGTAGAAGTATAATTTAGAAGTAACATAATTAAATTTATATATATTCAAAAATACTTTGTGTTCCCACTTCTTTTTTCTAGTAGGGGTTCTTCTATTCAAGGGCAATATGTAAAGAAACTAGAATATATACTATATTGATTACTAAGAAACAAGTTGATTTCTTTATAGGAGGAGTACTTTTATAGTCCTCTCCTCTCTTTGATGTATATTACACTCTTATTCTCAATTATTTCCTTTTGGGGCTCCTAAAATTAACAATTAAAAGTCTAAATCAATGGAAATTCTCAAATTGTAACATGTTATAACAATATAAGAGCATAAATTCCTCATTGATCATAACTACTTGCATTTATATAGTAAGTATATGGTTCATTCCAACATCAGTACGTACTCTACTAGAGTAAGTAAGTAGAACAAGATTCAATCTGAAGAGCCAAACACATGCCAATTAATCTCAGGCAAAATTCGACAACCTAAAGAAACTAGAATATATACTATATTGATTACTAAGAAACAAGTTGATTTCTTTATAGGTGGAGTACTTTTATAGTCCTCTCCTCTCTTTGATGTATATGACACTCTTATTCTCAATTATTTCCTTTTGGGGCTCCTAAAATTAACAATTAAAAGTCCAAATCAATGGAAATTTCCAAATTTTAACATGTTATAAGAATATAAGAGCAGAAATTCCTCATTGATCATAACTAATTGCATTTATATAGTAAGTATATGGTTCATTCCGACATCCGTAAGTACTCTACTAGAGTAAGTAAGTAGAACAAGATTCAATCTGAAGAGCCAAACACATGTCAATTAATCTCAGGCAAAATTGGACAACCCTTATACCTTGTATGCTGCCAGTACGTGGGGCGTATTGATTTCAACCTCTCATCCAACCACCACCAAAGTAATCATATTTACACTGTGTGTATTTCTAAAGACCATCATATAAACAAACATAAACCACACAAGAATGCAATATGTACTTGTATTCAAATCCCTAGCCCAGCAAAATGAAATGACCCAGAACTTAACAAGTATCACATTAACAGAGAGAAGATTCATCACAATCAAGAGAAACACGGTTTTGGGGACCAACCTGTTCCTCATCAACAACAAGAAGGCCAAGATTGCTATACACGACGCGACTTCCAAGAAGTGAGTGAGTTCCCACAATAATGTCTAAGTTACCATTTTTAATCATTTCCAGACTTTTCTCTTTCTCTGTTTTGGTCTGCAGTAACAACAGCTAGCATCATTTAAGGCCAAATTATAGTAGCATGCTTTTCAAAATTAAAGCATTTTCAGAAATCAAATGCTAAAGCAAAACATGTTCTTGGACCTTCGTAACATTACAGTATTAAAATGTTCTCAAGACTAACTAGCTAACATAACTGTAGTGCAATTCTTTTCATGGATTGCCATTGGTCCAATAGGAAATAACCAGACCATTAAAAACAAAGAGAAGACCCTACCTGAAACCGACTAAGAAGCCCAATATTAATATTTGCATTTTTGGAAAACCGTTCTGACATAACATCAAAGTGTTGTTTGGCTAAGACAATGGTTGGCGCCAAAATCATAGCTTGTTTTCCTGCAGAGACTACACAAAAGATGGCACGTAGAGCAACTTCTGTTTTCCCAAATCCAACATCTCCACAAATTAAACGGTCCATTGGAGTCTCTCTCTCAGTCAAATCCCTCTCAACATCATTGAAAGCCTGGAAATAAACACTTAAGTTGTAAGTTATAGCTAGACAGAAATAGAGGACACCCTCCAACAACAAAAAATACGTTTCATCTAGATGAATAAATGGAAATATGCATCCTTAAACCCGATGGATAAAGTAATTGATATCTTGTATCAGAAATTGAGCATAATCTAAAGTGAAGAAAACTGGGAGTTTAATTAAATCTATGGCTATGGCCTCTCATCCAGTCTAGCATATTTAAGTCAAGACAGCATAATCCTCAACAACAGGAATCCTTCAATCACACAAAGAGAGCAATAGACTAAGGCCCTTCTAGAAAGAGTTCGTGAGAGCAAGTGCAACTTTCCACTTTAACTTGATAATGGAATAAAGTTGCTTGTAGAAACCTGTTTTTGATCAGGAGTAGGCTTATAAGGAAATTGTGCAGCAAATTCAGCCATGGCAGGACTCTTTGGGTAGGGAGGTCTTTTTTGTTTTAATCTATGTAAATACAGCTCCATTAAGTCCACAACCATTTTCTGAATTGCAATCTTGCCTTTTGTCTTTCTCCGCTCCCATGCATCAGTATCACTTAATTTGCTCAAAGCTCGGGGCCTTTTGTTTTCATTTGGGCTGGAAAAAATAAATTTTGAACTAATAAACCACGACTGCATGAATATACCAAATTTCAAACATGAATATAACATTGAATAAATGTACATAGTGAAGCCTTGTCCATTTTCAGGTAAAGCAGTCAAGTAGAACATGAAAATGACCCAACATTTTTTCCCCTTTTTCTTTTAATCTCTCAAGTTCTTGTTTTGAACTTTTCTGTCACCCTCCTGGACTTTGTTTCTCTTTTCTTAAATTTCTACACATCCTAAGTTTTGCTCGATGGAAATTAAAGTAAGCTGCAGGTTAGAGAAATAACTATTTCGGCGAAATCAGTAATCCTAATTTGTGTCAAGACGCAAATTTAATCAACTATCCCATAATTCCACCAATGGACATGACAGATAACTAATATCTCGCATATGCATCATCTCATAAACTTTATGACTCCTCGTCCTGAGAAAAAAATCACGTATCCTGGACTGAATGATTCGTTCTAAGCAGGGAAAAAAAAAACAAAAGAAAGCTAAACTTTTAATCTCAACCACAGCAGTCATGCACATGTAATCTAAGCGAAGTGTAAGAGGAAAACCTACAGATTGTAGCGATAAAGTAAGCGAGAAGCTTGCTTAACAGAAAGTTTTGCCATGCCATCCGCATATTCAATGAACAGGTACTCAATAGGCTCCGAGGAATCTTTTGGCACATCAAATTTAATCCCAACAAACCTCCCGATACCAACCTTTTTATGAACAACATAATCCCCAGAACGAAGTGTATAAGGGTCCACCTTATAACTGAAAAACCCACCTTTATTAGCTTCACTATCTCCCTTCAACTTCCGCAATCCTCTCTGCTGCTGCTTCTTCACCAATTGAATGTACTTATCAGCTTCTTCAGAATCCAACGTGGGTCTGGAAGCGTTTTTGTTGCTATTGTCGCGTCGGATTCTTTCGTTGAGGACGGAAATGGAATCTTGGTCCATCTGAATCTTTTCTCGACGTTGGCCTAACTTTTTGAGGCTAGGTAGTGAAGGGCTTTGAGTGTAGACGGCGTTGATGACTGACAAAGATGAAGACTTGTTCTTGTATCTGTGTTTTCGGAGACGTGGACATTTCGAGGAGAAGAGCTTCCATAGCCGCGGAGAGGAGACGAACTTGGAGGCGGGAGGCGTAGGAATGTGAAGAGAAGCCATTAATGTTGCTGTAAAGAGAGAAAGCAGAAGCCTTACTCCTAGTTTTAGAAGAATGGAATTTGTAGAGCAACGAAGACTTGGAATTGGGACATCTTGAATTGAATTCTGACAGTAAACAGAAAAAAAATCAACGAGAGGTTTTGATGGGGTTTAGCAGATAACAAAAGAGCAGGTTATATGATGATGTGGAGAGACACGTACTTGTTGGATACTTTCATTGTCAAAGATGAATTAGATATTGTGATGACGATGACGTGGTCACTTCATGAGTCGAATGCTTTAATTGGAAACTTTCTTTTTTCTTGTGTCAATAAATTGAAAACTATTTCCAATTCCATTGATTACCTCAGTTCTACTAAGTCGCTTTCCACTCAAATCTGTGGAACTAAATTCAGTTTGTTGGATTCATTGACTTCAGGATAGTAAGGATTCGTTTAAGGATTAATAGATTATAAAATTAGTAAATACACACTAAGAAAATTTTGTTTTACATGTTATAACACATGGATTGGTACCAAAATAAATAATTGATTGATTTAAATTTTAGATTAATTGTTTAATATGATAACAATAACAAAACTCCCAATTACAAACTCTTGAGGATTAACATTCTTATATATTAATGATTGCTAATTATTTTAAATTTTTTATTTACTCCAAGATTAAAGGCTAGTAGTTGAAATTTGAGAGTAATTTAAGACTATATCTAATGCATCAGTTAAATTATACATTTTCACGTTACATCAATTAAATTCGTCATATATTGATAAACATTAAATATAGAGTTGGCAATTGGGCCTAAGCCTGTCAAAGTCAACAAGTCAGGCCCAATGAATATAAACAAAACGACGTTGTTTTGTCAAAAACAACATTGTTTTGAAAAAAAATTTAATTCAAGGCAGCCTAAGCTTGGGCCCAGCCCAGCCTATCGCCATCCCTAATTAAATATAAGGTTTCATAAAGTTAAACACTAATAAAATTATATTTTAAAATGTGAAATAACAATATGATCTAATGAATAATACAAAGTAATTCCTTTCTCATTGTTATCCTTATATTATATTTGATATTACTCTCAATACAATGATATTTTTATATTATATATATTTGAAAAAGAAAAAATAATAAATAAGTATAAGAAAAACAAAATTAAGAATTTGGTATATTGAAAATAATAAATTTCATACTTTTGATAACTTTTTATGTTCAACCTTTTAAATTTCAAAGGATATTCACTAATTATGTAGTCTAAATTTGTTGATTAACAAGACATCCCCTTTCGTATTAGGTCCATCTCATCTAGCTAATCCTCACTTAAGATTATTCGTCTAGCCTCTACTTCGGCCTAACCATATGAGGGCATAACTCAACTCTTTTAAATATGACTTCCAGAACTTGGAGTTAGGTGGTGGGAGATCTTTATCTAAAGGAAATGATTAAGATATTTATGTAGGAATGAGAGGAATCTTTAGTAGTTATGCCCCCAATTGAGGTCTTTAAAAGTTTTTTTTTCGAAATGTAATGTAATTGTAGTGACTTTGGGTAAATTACAACCATAACAGGTTTCAAAAAGTGCTACAACAAAAGGTAGGAGAATTCGATCCTTATTATAGGCTAAACTTGTGAATTCTAATTAGTTTCCATCCTAGATGCAATTTGAAATTTCCTTTTTAGTCAAGTTGCCATCTTTGTTTTTTTATTGGGGGAGAGATTCGCTACAACACCTCTTGCTACCAGTGTAAAATAATCTTCTAATATAGCTGCTCTATTTCTCTAGTTACTCTTCTAACCACTCTTTTTTTCTCTCCTGCTATCTGTATGCTAAACTAATCTTCAATGCTTTATAGTCTGCTCTTTTTGCCATTCTTAAAGTTGCTGTCATTTCTATCAGATATTCCCATATCTGTGCTGGTTGGCTGACATCAAGTATTGCTTGTATTCTTCTCCAGATTTTCTCTATATATTTCAGTTTAGTAACAAGTGGTCCATAGATTCCATTTGAGGTCTCTAAAAGTTGGTGATAGAAGATGGAACTCGACCCTTATTAGATAATCCTTAGATAAGAGGCCAACATTCTTTTTCCTTTAAATTCAATTATAAGTAAAGACTAAATGGGTTAAATGGGATTAGAATCCATTCTAGTTAATGAAGAATACTTCTTGTTTAGATTTGATGGAGAAGCCACTTGGGGAGATTAATTAACTTAGATGAAAACAAAGTTACTCTAAAGCAAATCAGGTATGCAAGAGTATGCATAGATGT
>JANQAP020000176.1:898913-909654 GCA_026874005.2 Erythroxylum coriaceum
TTAGTCTAAAAATCATATATTCTGAGCAGATATGTGATAATATGTGCCCATTGTACAGGTTATTAGACAAGTATGATACAGAAATCTTATAACTAAGTTCATCACGTGCGTGTTGGAGACGATAATAAAAGGACGTACGTGATGAGTTTAAAAGGTGTGATCTTCCATTATCATTAACTATTAAAGTATAGTTAATAACATTATCTATAAATAATAGATAATGATAAATAATAAATAATGATCGATTGAAATGATTGATGGTAATGTTATATAGGGATGACAATTTTTGATCCATGGGCTTAAATTTAATTGTTTTCAATGGACCGATTCAAGGGTCAGGTCCAGGCCCAAACAAACTTGATGTCCGATTATTCTAAGCAAAACAATATCGTTTTACTTAAAAGAGTTGAACTTCGGGTAAACTTGAGTTTGGGCAATTCAGACCTAATCTAATTAAAAAAATAAATTATTATATATTTTTAATTTAAAAAAATTATTTTAAAAAATATGGGCCAACCCATTATCATCTCTAATGTTATGAAATATATAAATATACAAAGCCATATTTTTGGGTAGGAAGAAAAGAGTTTCTTAACAAGAATCCCTTGACCAGTGGAATATCAATCAAAGACAAGAGATTTGATTAATTAACGATATATATATATATATATTCGTATATTTCTAGACAAGAAGCATCCTGTAACCAAACCCTACCGTGCAAAACCCTCTGCCAAAACCTGCAACTATTGTTGGGTGCCGATCCATTTACTCGTGAAAGCTGTGAATATCAAATTCCCATAACAAGAACTGCCACAGAAAACACTTAGAAGGAAACAGATGATTGCCAAAACATAAGAAAGCCCTTAACGTATAGCGAGCCTTAAACGCCCTTTCGAACAACTCCTATTAGTTATGATGCATTGCACTTGGTAATCAAATATAGAACAAGGAAATAATACATGGGTATATGTGCCGAGCTTCAGAGAACACGAGCAAAGCGGAAGGACTGAAGAAGCAGAAAGGCCATGTAAAATAGGCATTACACGATATTACCGGGTGTCTCTAAAGGATTTTGCACCAAGTGCTGAAAAGAATTACAATTTTGATCTTTTTTTTTAAAGAATTTGCAGGCATCCATATTATAAAATAATATGCGTATCTTTTGACAGTCGTTTGATGTCAAGAACAGATGGTGGACAATTCATTGATTTCCTGCACTGTACATGGAATTGCGATAGTTTGCCATGTATTCCCTAAGTGTCTAAATGGTTGTTGATTTGTTTTCATAGCCGCTATTCAGTTAACTGAAGCTTCAAGTGGGTCTATCCCACGTGCTATACTCTATTCTTCTTTATTTAATGAAAATTTTTAATTTCATTAAAAAATATATAATTTGCCATGTATTTGAATAAATCGTCTAATCTACTCGATTGAAATGTGTTTTCCGATATGATTTACGCCTTGCTCCTTTTTCTTCTCTTACTTTTTCCTTCTATTTACTTGGAAATTTCATTTTTATTGTGTGCTTTTTATTATAGTGTATTGTCGAAGATATAAATAAGAACGTCATATTGGCAAGGAAGTCAAAGAAGCAGTGTAAATCCCATGAAAAGTAAAAAATATGAAAACAAATGATGTAAAGCTCAGTTGGCAGGGATGCTCCTTCAACCCAACTAGCATAATAACACTTTAGCCCATCGCAGAACTTGGAAACACAACCTGACTTGCTTTTATTTTTGTTTACACAAAAGCATCAACATCACTTAATTCCTACAAATAAATACACGATTACAGATTCTACATCTACACACATCTACAATATTATTACAACTTAACATAGTTGGAGACCTGGAGCTGAACCCTTGATGTCTCCAGTGCTGTCTTTACTGCCTCCACCACTTTTTCCCTCTGCTGTTCCCAGTCCATGGCTTTCACCATTTCTTTATATGCAGCATCCATGCTTCTCTTTGACTCCAATGCATCTTCACGACACTCTTCCACACAAGCCTGCAGTTTCAATGCCTCAGCCTCACAACAACTCATCTGCTTCTCTAGCACAAGAAGCATCTCTTTCGTACGTGATACTTCTTCTTGTAATGACTTAAGGCGATTCTTAGAAACCTCAAAAGTAGCGACTGCTGCTTTATGTCGACGAGAATCATTGTCAAATAGCACCTTCTTGCTGTCATAGATGTCAATGAGCTTTTCAGAACACAAGTCTTCACCCATAGACCCCTCTATTTGGGCAAGTTTAGATGAGAGGTGTATGAATTCCTTTACACCTTCAGCAAAACGCTCATAGTCTAGTGATAGACGTCTAAAAGTTTCAAAGGTCGCTTCTGCAATATTTAGCATCTTCTCATGATCAACCCGATTCATGGATTCAAGAATGCAAAGCAGCCCCTCACCATATATTTTCAGAATAGAATCCGATACATTAGTTCCCTGTATGGAGTTAGAAGAAATGTTGACCCTGGAAGATTTCCAAAGAACTTCTCGTGAAACCTGATCAACCTTTGGAGGAGTCTCCGGTAGCTGTACATTGGATTCTGCCTCTGAAGAGCTCTGTGTTGGGGAACCCAAGTACTCAGCATCAAATAAATCTACATCTTCCATACCAGTAACAGGATCAAGAGAGGGGGCAATACCTAACAGCAGAATGAGAAAAATCAGAACTAAAGTTGCAGGAAGAAACTAACCAAAATTTTGCAGGACTATCTTACAGCAAAAGAAAGTTGCAACAGGAGGATCCTTAAGACAATGAGGAGGAGAGAAAGCAAGCCTACCCAGCCAACCATGAACATAAACACCTAACATTTCATAAGAGCTTTATGTCACCAGAAAAAAGAAGGTACGAGATTTAAATGCAAGGCCACTATTGTCAAAATATAGATAAAACTGCCAGCAGAAAATTAAGCGTAGAAAACTGCTCTCATTGTCAAAACGAGCTTTATAATGTCTTAAACCTTTATCTATGCTATCTCCAGCTGCAGAAATTAGCCTCCGGAACTCTGTCTGCCTGTGATGGACATTGCATTGCAGCTTTCTATCTGGAAGCCGAGATGCTCCCCTAATCACAGGATCGAAGGACTCTATCTCCTGGATGTCTGGATTGCAATCAATCGACCGAGGGATTTCATCTGGCTTTGATTGTTCAATCATCAAAGAATTCGTAGAAGCTTCAAAATTCTCAGCCAAAGGGCACTCATAATCCATCTTGGCATTCAGATCTTTCAATGTCCCCAAGACAATATCTGGTCTTTTATAGAGCTTATGGGACTGGCGAGAAGAGTAGCAAGCATTACCATATGACTTCTCATTCATAAGGGTGTTTAGTGGACCATCAGCCCACTGAAAAAAGGAACAAGCTCCATGACCCTGCATCAGAACTAGAAAACATTACTATAAGAATTCCAATTCATCAGGGCGTTTAATAGACCATCAGCCCACTGAAAAAAGGAACAAGCTCCATGACCCTGCATCAGAACTAGAAAACATTGATGAGAAACAAGCAAAACATGTAAATTCATGTTCTGAAAACGCTAAGATCAGAACTTAGAATGCATTCTAATCTCGGTTGTATCATACTTCAACATGCTAAACTTCTGGGTTGGAGATGGATCGAGGTTCATAGTTAAAGAGGTATACGAACTTCTTAATTTCAGTCACTGAGAAGTAACACAGGATGGACAAATAATTTTTACAAACTAAAACCAGGAACACGAAGAAAGAGAAAAAAGTAGTGGCCAAATAGCGAGATTGCAGCTTTAACCTGGGATAGAGGCAGAAAAATTCGTGAAACAAGAAAATCTGGAGTCATCGGCTATCAAAATGCTCAATCCAAGTTACTCATCACAATTGATAATTGACAGCATATATCCACTATTCGTGAAGTGTTTCTAGAGCAGTATTAACTATTAAAGTAAAAGACATCCAACACAGAGTAGAGAAATGACACATGTACCTCATAAGTGACATTAACACAAATGTAAAGAAAAAGATCTTAACTATCGCACCAATAACAAAACCCCAACTCAACACCGAAGAGGCAAAACAGGATAATCAAGGTAAAGAAGTGAAAATAATATTGTTTCTACCCTCACCTTCTTAATGCGGCATGAAAAGTACCAACGAGACTTATCAGAATCTCTGGAAAGACTACAGATACCAGCACCACAAGGACACTGTGGAGCCCTAAATCCAGCAACTTCGTCACACCATTTAAAGAAGCTCTTACCACCTTTCTGCCCGAAATGGAAAAATGGAAACCCAACATGTCAAATCCATTAACTAACAACATGACAAAGAAGCAAGAAAATAAAAGAAAGAAACTAACGGATCGTTGATTGGACGGACAGCAAAAGAACTTCCTGTTAGGGTTCTTGTCGGTCGTGGAGGTCCAAACAGAGCAGATACCACCACCGCATGGGCAGCGAATCACCGGCAACTCAGAGTCCATTACACTCGTCATTGTACTTACTGGTTTTTTCCTTCTTTCTCAATTATCATCATCCTTTTTTCATCTTCACGGGCCAAAAAAGATTCTCTGATGACTTTTCTCTGTGCTGTGAGACGCTGATGCCTGACAGGATAGAAAAAGGCCGGACCCAAATCCGACGTGGCCAATCTTTACAGCGGAACGATCGTCAGATTCCCCCTTTTCTTTCCAATAAATAATTCTTTAATTATTAATTATTGAGTGGTGTACGAGACTACGAGGAATAAAAAAGGACCCTCTATTTCAATTATATCATGTTAAATCTCGTTTATATATGTATATATGATTTATATAAATATATAGATGAGATTTAATAAAATATGATAGGAATATTATAATCGATATAGGAGATTTAATCTTTAAAATTGAGAGGCCTCTAATTTTGTTTTTATTTTTTATTTTTAAATAAAATAAAAACATGTTCAATTAATAATTTTAATTTAATTATTAATAATTAAATACTAAATAAAAATTATAGATAAATTACAAAATATTTATTTTAAATACAAAAATAAATTAGTTATATCTTATTAAAAATAAATAATTATATAAAAATTTAAACAATTTATTTTTAAAATATTATTTAGTGATTAATACACATTTTAATTATTGAAACAAAATTTATCATTTTTAATTAAATATTTAATATATTAAAATTTTATTTTATAAATTATTACTTTAAAATTATTTAAAATATAATTATTAAATAATTTTCAAACTTAAAAATAATTTTATTTTCAATTAATTATAAAATAAATTAAGGCTCAAATTAAAATTAAGGTCCAAATTTATCAAATATTAAAATAGTTATCAAACTTGCTTGGCTTATTGTTATTTTACAGGTAGCTTAGGGAGGGTATAAACTCTAAATTAGTCTTATAGAAACAAAAGTTAGAGTCAAAGGCTTATAAAAGTTACGAACGGCAGAAAATGACAAATAATCAACCTTAAGTTTGGGGGAGCAATGAGTGATGTGAGAGGGATGAGTGACGAGAGCAAGCTTGATTGAAACACAGTGAGCATGAGCGTCTGACGAAACATCATGAGCATGAGCATAAGTGAAACATCGTGAGTGAGCGAACACCATGAAAGGGACAAGAGCAAGTGTAGCACTATGTAATCCACATTTCATTGTAGATTAATTCTAATTAATCTACAGTAACGTGAACTCTTTTGGTTCTACACTGTTGCTTTTACCTCCTCTTCCTCAAGCTCCTTCTTTCACACCTCTATTTTATCTTCTTTAGACGTCTGGTTTGCTTCACTTTGTTTGTCCTTCAACTATGTTTTCTTTTGTTTCCTTTTAACCTACTTGCCTACTCTTTATCCATCAGTCATTAACTTTCCTTCATGGCTGATCTTGACTTCCTGCCCTTAATTTCAACCCCTCAACCTTCTAATTCCTTTTCTCCTGACATTATCCCAACTCCCTTGAATGTTTCTACTGACACTCACCCTTTCAAGAAGACTTGGGTTCAGGTTGCTAGGGATTCTTCACCTGAACTCAAACTCAATTTTTGCCCTCCCAATGCTTCCTCTAAAACTAGAATTGTGTCCCTTACTTTGGATGTACTGAAAGCTGGAGCTAGCAAATGGAATTCCACACTTCTTGACTTTTTCATTGATAAGAGGGTGGCTTTTTTGGTGATGCAATAGTGGACTATGCATAACTTGAAGGTTTATAGACTTCTGGATGTACTCATTAACATTAAGGATGTGTTTTTATTCAGATTATCGAATGCTGATGATGCTAAGAAAGTATTGCAAGCAAGTCCACGGAATGTCAACAATAAACCTCTTCTCCTACAGACTTAGAGGTCTAGAATGAAGATGGATAATATCAAGCAGGAACATATACCAATTTGGGTATGCATACATGGAGTTCCCTTGGAGTATTGGACCATAACTGGTTTAAGTCACATTGTAAGCTTTATAGGAAAATCTATATGCATGGATCAAGCAACTGCTGGGGATTCAATTTGCTAGAATCTATGTACTTGTTACATCTATGTCTGATATGCCTGAAACCATTCCTATAATTGGATTAAATGAGAAAATGGAGCCATTTGAGGATTAAATCAATGTCTCTTATGCATGGAAACCATAGCCTACTTCTACAAAAATATAGAAACTAACTGGAAAGGTTTTGTAAACTGGTGAGTACTAAAAAGTAATAGGACTAATTAATACTAATGTAATGCACGTTATAGTTACCACACCTAACAGTGAAGCTGGTAATTCAGAGACTATGGCAAGAGTTCCTGATGAGCCTGTACATAAAGATCCTATTTCTACTACAGATGATACAACTAAAGAGGAGTGTTAAACTCTTAAAAAGCACATAAATAAGATAAAGTTACATCAATAAGAGTTTTAGCCTATCACTAGGAAGAGATATAATAGGAAGAAAAGAAATCAAGAGTGGAGTCAAAATCATGACTATAATAGTATAGAACAGCACAATTCCCCCCACAAAAAGCTTTTGTCAATATTCTACTAATTTAGAATAAAGCACTGATTGCTGGTCTTTTGGAAACTCGTATGAAGGAGTTCAATTGTAACTTTCTTGATGTTTTGCCTAAGAATTAGAACTAGAAATCTAATCATGCTCATCACACTAATGGAAGAATTGTGGTGCTATATAATTCATTTACTGTTAATGTCTATTCTAAATTCTCATCTGATCAGTTAATACATCTTGAAATGGTGTTCAAAGATTCAGGTAAATCAATTTTGATTTCTTTTGTTTATGCTCAAAACATTACATATTAGAGAACTTTTCTGTGGAATCAACTCAAAACAGTGGCTAATAATTCTTCCCTCCCCTAGATTGTAGCTAGAGATTTTAATGCTTTTCCAATCACAAATGAAACAGCTGGTATTAGATTAATTGCAAGTTATACTTGGATCTAAGAAAATGCTTTGCTGATATTTAGCTTACTCACATTCCATCTGGTGTATGCTTTTACACTTTGTGCAATAAGCAAAGTAGAGTTAAATTTATTAGGAAAAAGCTTGATAAGAGTTTGAGGGATTATGCTTGGTTCTTTACCTTACCAAATACCTTCTCCTATTTCACAAATTATAGTCTTTCAGATCACTTTGCCATTGTGACTCATTTGTTTACTAGCAACTCTTTACACCCATTTAGATTTAATAACTTCCTCGTTGATTTACCAGAATTTGAGTGATGTATTTTGAATGCCTTGAACACTAATGTCAAAGATTCTCATCAATATATATATTGCAGGAAAATTGGGCTTTTAAAAAAGGAATTAAAGATCCTCTGTTAGTCTAATGCAAGAAATACTCATCATCTTCTTAAGACTGCTAGAGGTGCTTTATAAAATATCCAGATTGAGCTTAAGGTGAATCCCTCTTTTGAGTCTCTTCTACTCAAAGAAAGGATAACTATGCAACATTTTGATAAGGCTCTCTTATTTGATCCCTCACTTATGATACAAAGATCAAGATTGCAATGGATGAAATTTGATAATAAAAACACTGCCTATTTTTATAGAGTTGTGATTTCTAGGAGGAGTAATAACAGGATTGTTTTCCTGCAACTCAATAATCAGAATCTAGATACCCAATCCTCATTGTTGCAAGGTGCTTATGACTACTTATCTAAGTTAATAAACACTCCTACAAATGCTAATTCCTCTTGCGCACTATTGAAAGAAATTATAAGAGAGTGCAATACTCCATAAAAAGCTGACTCTCTTTGTAGGCCTATCACCATGTAAGACATTGAGATTTATTAAAGATCTCTCAATCCCCATAAAGCCCTTGAACCTAATGGCTTTAACCCCTACTTCTTCCATAAATCTTAGAATCTCACTATGCATATGTTATTCTTGAATTCGTTAACAAAGGGAGGTTTTTGTCATAGATTAATAACACCTTCATAACTCTCATTCCTAAAACTAGTGATTTGTCTTCTTTCTCTAATTATCAAGCTATCTCTTGTTGCAACATTGTGTACAAGATTCTTCCAAAGATATAGGCTCAAAGACTTAAATTGGTCTCCACAAATATATTGATATGTTATAATGGTTTTACATTCCAACTAAGATCACAAGGGATAACATATTGCTACTTTAAGAATTGGTTAAAACTTAAGCCCAAAAAAGGAGTAGCAAGAATTGCTTGCTGCAAGTGGACTTGAAAAAAACCTATGATAGTGTAGATTGGAATTTTATTTTAAACACTTTACATGCTTCGGAATTTTCTGATATATTTATACAATAGATTTCACAATGCATTTCTACTTCTTCCTTTAAAGTCTCGGTGAATAGACAACCTTGAAATCATTTAAGAGTTGTAAAGGAATTCACCAAGGTGATCCAATCTCACCTTATTTCTTACTCTAGTAATGGAGTTGTTCAACAAGACTCTTAGGAGAATTGTGGAGAGAATCAAACATTTCAATTTTCATTCTAGATGTAAGAAGTTGAGGATCACTAATTTTTACTTTTTAGAAGATCTAATTCTTTTATCCAAAGCTGTTCAGGTTTCTGTTCTTTTAATTTTAATCGTGGCAGTTTCCATATCTTTATGGTATTCCTTAATATTATTTGATCCTTGAATGAAACCTTGTAATTTCTAAAACAATTTCTTAAGTATTGATGAGGGATAAATTGACTCCTCATAATTGCTTTTATATCCTCCTAATTGTTAATAGGCTCCTCATAGTTCTTTTGCTTATTGACTACAAGACAATCCCACTAAATAATGATATAGGTAGTAAAATTAATAATAGTGAGTTTTACCTTTTCTCTTCAATATAATGGTAGTAGTAAAAAACTATCTCTATCTTTTTCCCACTCTAAGTAGGTCTCAATGTCATTTCTAATTTACAGTGAAGGGATCTTCATTTTAATGTTACTAAGTTTTCCATGTTGCCAAGATCCTTTCCATGGTCTCTATCTTACCATTCAACTTGATGTGCATTCTAACCATGTCATTTCATAATGGTTGGAATGCATTATGTAAGACATCTCCATATTCATCATCAATGAAATAATCTTGGAGAACTCACTTTTGTTACTAATAAGAGATGGTAGGAATTAATAAGAGATGGAGTCTTAATTAAAAATGATTTTATTATTATAAGTATAATCAATTTAACACACTACAAGAAAAATGTCTTTTAGTGATGGAAATTACCAATGGAAATCGTAAACATTTCATTGGTAAGTCAAGTTAGTGACGGATTTTACCGATAGACAAAGGTGTCATAGAAACGACCGTAGGTAATAATTACCAACGAAAAATAGGGATTCCATCAATAAATTTACCGACGGACATTTAATTTTTTGCTGGTAAATATACCGACGATTTTTTGTGTCATTGACTGTCGGTAAATATACCGACGGATAATATGATTTTGTCGACAAATTTACCAACGGTTTCTTACTTTCTGTTGGTAAGTTTGTTAAAACATTACAGACGATTACCTTCATTTCGTCTGTGAGTTTACTGATAGTTATTCTGCTGACAGTAAATTTTGCGACAGAATTGGTTATTCCATTCGTGATTACCAACGATGAGCAGCTTTTTGTTGGTAAATGATATTGATTTTACTAATGGAACCAAAAATGTCCGTCGATAAATGAACCAGAAATTTTTTTTTAAAAAAATATACCGTCAATAAATTTTATTTTATGATGTTATGGTTGATGCATAATTTAAACAGTTATGAATTTAATAGTATACATTTAATTTGTTTAAACAAAAATTTGATTGATGATATAAAGTTAAAAATATCTTAATTGATAATAAAAACATTACATTGTACATAATAAGTATTTGTAATTCAAATGAAATAACTAAAAGTACACTATTAATCTGGTGACGGCGGATGCTTTGATTGGTGAGATGAGGTGCTACCCCTACCCTTCAACTTATCCACCTCATTACGGAGCTGAGTTATGTACTCCATCAATGTCTGCACTGTGCTCTGAAGCTATTAGACTTGATTGGTTGTGGACCACTTACTAGATGTTGTTGTACTGGACATGGAGGATTGCGAATAACATATATTCGCAAATGAACCAAAGCCGAATATCCATCCACGACGGTCCTTACCACCCACTGCATGAAGATAGGTTTCAGTCTTATCAACATCTTCAGATTGTTGAGACTGTCATTGAATGCTTTCTTATATTTGGTCCTATCAGAAGGTAATGCTTATATTAGTAAGTGATAATTATTAAGCATTAATATTAAACCATAAATTTC
>JANQAP020000176.1:966569-979722 GCA_026874005.2 Erythroxylum coriaceum
TACAATTTTGATAGTTGTCGCCTTCTTCCCTTTGTTTCTACCATGTGCCATACATCTATAATAAAAAATACATAAATGTTACTAAAATTACATTTGAGACAATAGAAAGAGCACTTTCAAGATACATTCAATCATCAACATTAATTGCATTAACAACACTAAATCATCAACATTACACACATTAACAACATTACCTTTTAGACAATATAAAGATAAATTTCACGATACATTCTATCATCATAATTAACAAACATTCAATCATCAACATTAATCACATTAACAACATTCTATCATCAACATTACGCACATTAACAACATAAATGTTACCAACATTACATTTGATATAATAGAAATAGCACTTTCATGATACATTTAATGATCATAATCAACATACATTCAATCATCAACATTAATTGCAATAACAACATTCAATCATTAACATTATGCATATTAACAACATAAATATTACCAACATTACATTTGAGAAAATATAAAGAGAACTTTCATGATACATTCAATCATTATAATCAACATACATTTAATCATCAACATCAATCACATTAACAACATAAATGTTACTAACATTATAATAAGATAATAGAAAGAGAACTTTTACGATACCTTCATTCATCATAAACAAGATCTTCAAAATTATCATCATTAATTGCATTATGATTTGACTCTTTATCGCTATTATATTCGACCAAAGTATCATCATTTTCATATAATTCATCCTTAATATATTCTTCATCTCTTCCTATGATAAGATTGCCTTGTAATTCATTTGTTTCTAGTACATTGGGATCAATATCTCTCCTATGGAATGATGATATATCCTCATCTTCTATTTTGAGAGTTACATTATTCAGCTGCGATTCAATCTCTTGATATACTTCATCACCATCTTCATCCATTGGACCATTTTCCCTTTCATAAAAATAAAAAAGATTTCGGTGTTAAAACTTTTGAACAACTTTCCAATTGCTACATGATACAGTGTCGTTGAGGTTGAATACTTCCTTCACTTGACTTGCAAACAGAAATGGTTCATTTTTATTCCAGAGTTACTAACATTGTTGCTAGTAATATTGCTGTTCACTTTTATGTTAATCCCTTGGTCAAAATTTTTATCCTTAATGTAATGTAACTTTATTATTTCAGAGATAACACTGTAGAAGTCAATAAAATCATCCTTATGTTGTCCCTTAACAACAACCCCATAATTCTAGCTTTTAAGTCAAATATCACGATCTTTTATGTGAAATATAACTCCATTAACAATGCAACATGTATATTTTTTTCCCACATATGAGGCCCACATGTCAAAGCTTATAATTCTGTCATCACTTATGGCAATTTATGGTTATATAATGGCATCATCTGTAGCAAAAATATCACTCAAAGTTAATGCTATAATCTCACCTACAATTTTCATTTGTTTGTACTATTGCATACGTAAATGACTTTGGAGATCTTAGATAATCATTCACGTACATAAATATCCCACTTCCCCTTCAATTTGTTACAACATTCTAGCAATGCTAATTTTGTGATCTACTAACTGAGACAACTTCATATGATAAAAGTGATATGACCAAGAAACAAACAAACCTATAATCTTTATGAGCCTCCAAAAATGAATACGAATCTACACCATCTTCACCAACAGTGGTAATGTTAAAAGAAAATGCTTTAACAGTTAATTCAATCCTCATAAGATGAAGTAGAAGCAAAAACTAAAGAAGTGAACACAGTTGAAAAATTACTTAGAAAAGGAAGAAGAAGACAACAGAGAGTGAAGGCTGGGTGTTTGGATAAGGCCTGGGTTGTTATTGTTGTTATTGTTACGTGTCGAAGGTGAAGAGAGGTAAGAGTATGTTTTGGGGGTGATATTAAATGCATTTCATGCAAATGTTATTGAACCTTCTAGTTCATCTAGATCATTGATGTAAATCCTAATGAAACTCTCTAAAATGCCTGTTGCTTGTAAAAATGGGCCTTCTTTTGGGCCCCTAATTGTTTGCAGGCTTTATCCAAACAAAATTTGTCCTATCTTTGAGTAATTAGGTTTTCAATTTCATAAAACGACGTAGTTTTGGCTTCATTTTTTCTATATATTGCACTCTATATATTATAAAATTATATATAATGTACAAATTCTATACAACAGTATAGAATTTATATATAATAAATAGAGAATTATGATTAAATAGAATAATATGACAACTAAGATACGAGAAAATTTATCTGGTATCTATACATTCATTAATGATTATATTAATTACAATTATTATCTATAAATTCATATATCATTATATTAACTACCATATATAATTATATTAATTACAATATAATTAAAAAATAATTACAATATAGTAAAAAATGGAAACCAATAATAAATATTAATATCATATTCATAAAAATCGAATTTAATATTATTGATAATGATTCTAAGTCTAAAAATAAATTTAGCTAACAAATAATGTTATTTCAAAATTTTATAAAACTATAAACTCAAAATTAATTAATATTCCATAGATTTATGCTTTTTATTTTTCTCTTTTAAAATATATCATTTGATAATTTTATACAGTGTCACAAAACTCTATTTATTATATATAAACTCTATACTAATTTATAGAATTTCTATATTACATAAATTTTGTTAAATATATAAATATAAATATACATATATATGAGATTTGGCGACGCTTTAAGGAAAATGTCACTAAAGAGATATCCTGCTTTTGTTTGAATTGTTTGTGACAAATTTACGGAGTTCTTGATGAAAGGAATGTATGTTTGAATGTTTTCTCTAATTTCTTCACGAGGTTTGTCTCATCCGTATTGTGCATGCATGACTTCTGTGATATGTAGCTTGTAAATATTTAACTTACTAGATGGTGTATAGAGAGAGAGATTGAGGGTGATTTTTCATATTAGTCTTCATCATTTTAAACATCTGTGTAGTATTAAATGGCGCCGAAAGACAAAGGGAAAAAAAAAATCATTGCATTAGAATAAACTATATAACCTTTACAAGTTGTTAATATTTTGAGTTGGGACTATATCATTAACTAAAATAGATATTAATTAGTTAACAACTTATTATTAACCATAAAATATCATCTTATATAATGGAAATTGGAAGTGTTAGTGTGAAGTGATGAATACTTATAAAATTGTGACCTATATACATTTTTAGATCTTCTTTGGATGGAAGAGACGTTCAAAGCTTTCTTTGAGATACGGGAGTAACTAGGAGCTCTCCTTGTCCTTGTTTGATAATGAGTCCTAATAAAAGATTTAGCATATGACATATATATTAATTTTCAGAAAATATCATGCTTCTTTGTTAATGACAGGGAATAGAATAATAATGAGTTTATTTTATATCATTTTTGTTTTGGTTTAGTCTAAATTCAAAAACTAACTTAATGTCCGAAGTTTTATAGGAAATTTTCATGCAAATTTGAATCGCACATCTTTGTTAATGCAGATCTGAACGAACAGAAAGGAAAGGGAGGATTTGATGATTTTGCCAAAAACAGTAGGTTAATGGAGTGTGTTTCTGTACCTACCGCTGGTGAGTGGTGATGCCTAACCTTAATGCACGTGGGCGCCTAGCTAACCGTCTATCTAACCTAACCAAGTAACCATCCATTTTTGTATGCCCCTTTTCACTCGGATGCCTATAAAACCACAGGAAACACTTCTTTCCTTGTACTCCCTACCCCAGCCTCCTGTAATTGGTTTTTGTCTTCTATTTTACCTTTTATTCTCACCCTTGCCACAGTCAATCCCAATGGCCACCGTTGACGATATCAGAAAGGCCCAGAGAGCCCAGGGTCCCGCCACTGTGTTGGCTATCGGCACTGCCACTCCCGCCAACTGTGTATATCAAGACGATTACCCTGACTACTACTTTCGTATCACCAACAGCGAGCACATGACTGAACTCAAAGAGAAATTCAAGCGCATGTGTAAGTGTTTCCTTTTTTCTTTTTTCTTTCGTTTTCATTTGCTAGTGATTGTGGTTTCTTCATTCCCAATCCCAAGTTCTAGTGACGGCATCTCAGACCGTCCACTTGTGAAATTTTTTCCTTGCTAGTTTTAATGGACGTATTATTTGTAAATAAATCCATGAATATATCCATATGATACTGGTTTCCATAGTTCATCATTACTATGTTTCTAAAGTTCAATTTATATTAACGTGGACGTAAAAGTTACAAAATCTGATACTGTATGCTCATGACCTTGTCCTTAATTAAGCAATGGTCTCGTACTTACGGTTTTTATATATACAATTTCTTCTCATTGACAGGCGACAAATCGATGATCAAGAAAAGGTACATGCATCTAACAGAAGCAATTCTCAAAGAGAACCCCAACATATGCAAATACATGGGATCTTCTCTCGATGCACGACAAGACATTGTGGTCGTGGAGGTCCCAAAGTTGGGGAAGGAAGCAGCTTCCAAAGCAATTAAGGAATGGGGTCAACCAAAATCTAAGATCACCCATCTCATTTTCTGCACAACCTCAGGTGTTGATATGCCTGGAGCTGATTATCAACTCACCAAGCTTCTTGGTCTCCGCCCTTCAGTCAAACGATTCATGATGTACCAACAGGGTTGCTTCGCCGGAGGCACGGTGCTTCGTTTGGCCAAGGATTTGGCTGAGAACAATAAGGGTGCACGCGTTCTTGTCGTCTGCTCTGAGATTACTGCTGTCACATTCCGTGGACCATCTGACACTCACTTGGATTCTATGGTCGGCCAAGCTCTATTCGGCGACGGAGCTGCTGCGATCATCGTCGGAGCAGATCCCGACACCGGCATTGAACGTCCGCTGTACCAGTTGGTGTCGGCAGCACAGACAATTCTGCCCGACTCCGACGGTGCAATTGATGGGCACTTGCGTGAAGTTGGTCTTACCTTTCACTTGTTAAAGGACGTTCCAGGGTTGATCTCCAAGAACATCGAGAAAAGTTTGGTCGAAGCTTTCACTCCAATTGGTATCAAAGACTGGAACTCCATTTTCTGGATTGCTCACCCCGGTGGTCCTGCCATTCTCGACCAGGTTGAGGCCAAACTTGGTCTAAAAGAGGAAAAATTAAGAGCAACAAGGCAGGTCCTGAGTGAATATGGGAACATGTCTAGTGCCTGCGTGCTTTTCATCTTGGATGAGATGAGAAGGAACTGTCTAGAGGAAGGGAAGGCCACCACGGGTGAAGGGCTCGACTGGGGTGTCCTATTCGGGTTCGGGCCGGGTCTCACCGTCGAGACCGTGGTCCTGCATAGCGTGCCGCTGGCAACCGCTCATTGAAACTTGGTGGGTGGAGCTGACACGATGGAGAGATTCGAGGCACTGTGTTGCACGTACACAATTGACGGCCGTCTTTGGGAAGCGATTAACTAGCATAATTTGAAAGGGTTTATTCATAAATAAATGAGGATGGAATCAAAAGGTGGACTATATTATATATAGTTAATGATCCTTGAATTTGTACACCTATCTGCATGTTGGATTTTGTTTCCTGTTTCTAATTGGCTCATAATTTTTCATTTTCGAATTAGTAAAAATTTAAAGCAGTGGTTTGGTTACACTTTTCATTTGATGTTTGAAGAGAAACTTGTCGGTTGTAGTTCAGACAGTACTGAGCAAATGTCTTCGTTTCCTATTAATTTGGTTTTGGTATCAATTCTTACCCTCGATGTGCTAATTGAGGATTCGCTACATTACTGAAGCAAATTATTCAACTTCTAAAAGATGTCCACTTGAACATGTAGTTTTGTACCAAGGATACAATAATGAATGTTCAACTGAAATATTCATTGGTTCTGGTAAAGCATGTTTGTTATTTCAAATATAGACTAGACTGTCAATAAGAATATGCATGTTGAAAACATTTTTATGTTCAAATTTTTGGCTTTTTTCGTAAAAGAAAATGGCAGTTGAACATTTTTATGTTCATCGTATTTCTGTACCATAGTCTCTTGCCATTAGGAACGATACTTATGCCGGCTTTGCCTCCGACTCCAAATTTTGATAAATTCTACATTTTGAAGCACCAAGCCACCAACCATGTCTTTAGATTATTGTGGGTCATAGAATATCAGGTGCTGACGGAGATAATCGTAGAATAAATCTCTTGCAAAGTAAACGGATTGATTACCCAGCAACCGCTTCGAGAGCTGACATTAAACTTGATTGCGAAAGTTGACAACCAAAACAAAATTGGGTTGGGTATCCGTATCATCACGTGTCATCTTCCCTTCCGCTCTTTACCTGCCAGCCATTCCTAAAATATTGCGCAGTAACTCGAAATAGGCTACTTTACGTACTATGTAAAACCATCCAAGGTGAGAGCCACTTTAAAAAAGCGGTGCTCCATAGGCAGTTTAATGGTTCTAAATTAATAAATAAAAAAGAGTTAAAAGACACAAGTCATCTGCGTAATTTGCCTTATTTTAAAATTATTGATTTTTTTATAATTTTAAATAAGAAAAAGTGGTAACTTCTGTTTAAAGAGTTGACAACAAGATACACGAGATATACGTAACACACATAAATCAATTAAAAATTAAATTCGACTTACCTTTTTAAACCAACTTGAAGAATTTAACTAAATTAAATCATTAAAATCTTATTTAATCAAAAACTAAACCTGACAGAAACCAAATTTACTTAAAAAGAAAGCTGCATATGTTTAAAGTGGTGACAAGAAGATTTTCTTAATCCATCACTAACTCCGAGTCTAAAGTTGGTGGATTGTTACAGAGAGCTGTGATTCACAACATCAGTCACACATAGGTAGATCAATTTGGCGTTCTTGTGAACCTAAAATTCAAAAATTGATAAAAGATGTTGAAGCTTTTTCTATCTTTATGTAAGGGAAAACATAGTGCACATAATTTTTTGTCGATATTATTTTAATTGTAAGAAATATCAGTGCTTTATGTTCGAGTTTTAGAATATATATAGGAGATTTTTGTATTAGAGTTAGATTACAGATTGAGAGTTTAATGAAGTAAATGTTATATGACAAAATGGTGTTAAGGTAATTTTTTACTACGATTTTGAAAATTTTTGAGGATTATTGATTAATGACTTTTTTTTATCTTGTTTCTTTTTCTTTTTGTTGCCTTCTTTTCTCTATTTGATGATCCATTCAAAACATTAATTTGATTTTTGAAATAATATTGAATCACGAAATGGAGATTTATAAAATCTAAAGAGAAAAAGAAGTGAATTTTGAAATCAATTTCCTTTTTTTATTTATTCTTTTACATCTTCTATACAATATTCAATATTGGTAATTGTGGGTCCAAGGTCCTATGTTACACACTATTTTAAGGTGTAAAACATCCATTATCTCTTACATCTTAAGAGCTTAAAAGGATCTTAATGAAAGCTAATGGTTTTTCATAAGTTTATATTTTCTATCATATTGCTTATCTTTTTCACATTACGTTATGTCTAATTTCTATTGCTTTTAATTGCCTTTATATCTTAATTTTTGTTACAAATTTTTGTGATTTGATCCAAATGAGAGAAAAATTGAATGAAAATGATATCAATATTGCACGCATGTTGATTGGATTATTTTGTGAATTTTGCATTAAAAATTAAAGTTCACATAACTTTACATCAAAGAAAAAAGAAGAAGAATATAATAATAAGAAAGGTGGTGACCAGCCCTAACGGGGGTGACAAACATAGTCACCCCGTGCAAATTCTGATGTACACCTTTAATCGATTTGTTTTATTGCGTGGTAGCTGTAGGTTGAAAGGGCACGAAAACCTAATCCTAGACGAGGCTACAAATAGAAAGGATAAGAGGGTGGCGACGACATCATTCATTCCTTTCACTCTTCATTCTCTACACATACACAGATTCAGAGACAGAGAGGAAATAGAAAGAAAGAAAGGAAGAAAAGAATAGAACAGAGAGAGTCGGTGAAAAAGAGAGAAGCAAGGTAGAGAGCTGAAAGCAAAAACAAGCCTTCGACCATCTGGTGAGAACAAGTTGAAGTAGAAAGTGAGAGCTATTGCGAGAAGCTTGAGAGAGGCAGGAGACCATCACACCTCACTCACCTGATCTCTGTTTGCTTACTCTATGTATCATCTGTCGCATTGTTTCTTGTTGTTTACTGGACTTGTTACTTTTATAGCTTAGCCGACTGTTACTTGTTTTCTTTTTATAGTTAATCTACTTATTTACTTGGTTTGTTGGTTAAATACTTTTCTTATACTGATAAAGATGGGATCTAAGTATTTGAGAATGATGAACCATATTTATGCTATGATGGGCTGAATCTTTTTCTTGAGGAATAATGTAGCTATTTTAATCAACTATGCATGAATGAGTTACGATTTAGTTGTCTTATTAATTGTTGTGGTTTTTAAACTGAATGGGTGTAAGGGCATGATCAAACCTTGCATCATTTTAGTATTAAACAAAGGATTGAGAGAAGAAGTTTAATACAGAACGAGAAACTATAGACGCTTAGATTAAGAACTAGAAATATATTAACTTAAGTAGTAATTAGTAATCGGATTTTCATAATTAATTCAAATAATAACTTGTTGAATACGAAATTTAGATTAGTTTATTATTCGAGTTGATTTAAAACCCAACTGTTAATTTTGGTAAAACGACTAACCAATCATTTCCCTTAATCATGCATAGGAGATTAAATTAGTGAAATTAATTCTCAAGAGTCTTCCATTTCGATTAATCTATTTGTTTTTGCTTTCGATTGAATTAGTTTACTTTTCAGTTCTATTGTGTGATTTGCTTTAAAGTCTTTTACTCAACAAATCGAGATAGAGTGTTTAGGATTGCATCTATTTTTGTTTATGTTCAAAATTAATTTAAGTGAACCAATTTCACTTTCGTGAGAGATGACCTGGGTAATCACTATAACTACCTCGTATACTTACGAGTAGGATGAGCTAGGTAATTTTTAGAAATCTTTGGGCAAAACAAGTTTTTGACACCATTGACAAGGAAGTGTTTAGCATTTAAACTTGAATTAATTTTGATTGTTTTTGTTTACTAAGTGATTTGGATTGTTTATGTTTGTTCATACATGCTTGTTTTATTGTGTTGTTTTATTAAAGTGTTTTTGTTAATTTTTGTTATTAATTTAGCACTTTCTTATTTTATTAACATGTTTTACTGTGTGTTTTGTTATTAATTTTTGTTATTAAGTTAGCATGTCCTAGTTAGTTTAAGCTAGGGAGGATGTCTATAAAAGTGAACTCGTTTAGTTTATGCTAGGAAGGGGATCTCTAGATAGTGAGCCCGTTCCTTTCATTGATAATATACATCAAATACGAAGATCTCAAGGGGACTCTGAAGACGATCGCGAGGAACCCAAACGTGAAGATTAATTTAATAACCAAAAGATGAGTGAAAGACAGTTAGTAATGAAGGAGTATACCAGACCTGTGATCGGTACTACCACTTTGTGCATCCGTTTGGGAAAGGCAACCAGAAACTATGAACTGAAGAGGACTACAACATGTTGCCATCTTTTTATGGGGTTCCTAATGAAACAATTTTTTATGTAGATGGTTTTAGGGAAATTTTAAGGACACAATTTTTTATTATATATTTTTATATAATTAATAAATTAATTTTCAAAAAAGCTAAAATGACGCATCAGCTGCCAGGTTGGCTACTGAGTTTCTTTGACATGTCATGTGTTCTAAAATAATAATGGCATCATGCCTAATTTATAGAAATGTGATGAAGTGACCCTTTTTAAAAGTAAATTGTACCACTTTAAATATAGGGAATAAATTGATACCAAAGACAAGAAACTTTCTTATACTTTTGATCAAATAGTAAGGGAAAAATTAAGTATTTTATCTTAAAGAAGTAAGGTTCAAACATGAAGTTCTCTTGATCCCCTCTGCATGATTTGCTACCTTATTGGTCACACACATTCCTTTGCAACATTGCTTGATCATTATCCTTTTTTATCCAATTATACCTTCCTGCTGCTTCACTTGCTTACTACTTTCTTTTAACCACCTTTATACTCTAAGCGTCTAGATCCAACAACACCTTTTCGCACTTTCCTTTTCACCTTTTACTTCACATTTCTTTGCTTGCTTGCTACTAATTTCTTCTTCTTGAGCATCTATAAGAGATTCAACTCTTGAGGTGTACTTGTAAAAAAATATCTTCTGGTCCTTGCTATTGTCTAATGGAAAATAACTTCCCACCTTTGAACTCTAGCATCCCTTTACCTACCGAACCTCTTTTTTCCAAAGATATACATGGTTCTTCATCGAATGTTGATTACAATGCAGATGTGAGTCAACCCATCCACAAGTCTTTAGAGATTAAGCTAAATTATATTCCACCTTCTAAAGTAGCTGATCAGGGTATAGTTTCCCCACCATTGAAAATCCTGAAAGCAGTACAAACAGATGGAGTTCTACTTTACTTGGCTTTTTTCTAGATAGAAGGGTAACTTTCCCTGTGATGAAACAGTGGGCCTTTTATAACTAGATAAAGCATAGGCTGTTAGAGGTGCTTATAAATAATGAAGATGTGTTTCTCTTTAAATTTGCAATATATAAAAATTCTAAAAGGGTTATCTAGGCTGGTCTATGACATGTTCTCAATAAACCTTTACTTCTCCAATTATGGAGACTTGAACTGAATTTAGAGGAAATCAAACAAGAGAACATTCCTATCTGGATATGTATCTATAAAGTCCTTTTGGAACATTAGACAATAAGTGGACTCATTTACCTTACAAGTTATATTGGCAAGCCTATCTCGATGGATCAAGCAACTGCTGAGATAAAGAGGGTGAATTTTACAAGAGTGTGCATTCTAGTTTCCTCAATGTGTGCATTATAGTTTCCTCAATGGCTAAATTACCTAAGTCCATACTATTGATAAGACTCAATGAGGATCATCAACCAGTTGAGGATCAGTTAAGAGTTCCCAATACTTGGAAGCCTCAACCTGCTATCTTGAGGGAGTTAACAGTAATAGCAATTAGGATGCCAGTGTTGATATAGGAAATATTAGGGTATGCAACAGGAACAAAACAATGGTGAACCAGTACAAAACATCAATATCTCTCTCTCTCTCGGTAACAGTAGCAGTAATCATAATGTTATTGCTGATATAGGAAATGCTATATTAGAAGGTGGTTCTTTAGCTTTAAAATGTAATAACCAAGCACCTCTACTACCATATAGTTCGTAAAGGTCCCTTTGCAAGATCACATATGAACTTGTTCTCTATTGGATTTTCTATGGCCTACATAAAAGAAAATATCATATTAAACATTATAATGTCATTTGAACACTTAAATCTTATAATTCAATCATTTCAATATTTGTAGTGAATACTTACATATTGCATGAACCATCGAGAAAAGTGTCTTCCAACTTCTTTATTGATATCATCTTGTGTTTTGTAGAGCATGAGCTCGCATAACAATTCCTTGTATAATCTAAAAACATTATTATGTATTTCAGTTATGAATAACACTAAATTTCAAAAACCAAATAATCAATTTCAACTTACTGCGCGAAAGGTTGAACCTCTTGACAGTTCAATAAAATGTAACCATGGGCAACCTCAATTTCTTCCTCTGTTAACATTATTCTTATTGAATGTCTATATGTTTGTCTAGGATATGAGAAAATGTATAAATTACCATCAGCGTCACTAGTTCCTCCCCCATCGTCATTATGAGAAACTTTTCTTTCTCTTCTATGAACATGTCGGTCAAAATATTGTGAAGAAAATATACTAGCTTTCTCCACTAAATAAGCATTACATATCAAACCTTCAACTCTAGCCTTGTTTTCGACATTTTTCTTCAAGTGATGCAAATACCTATATTAGCGAATATGGTTATACCAATTTAGTTATTAAAACATGCTATTACTTCAATTACAATCATTTTTGTTGAATTACCTCTTAAATAGATACATCCAATGATATTGAACTGGACCGGCTAATTTAACCTTGTGCTAAATGGACAGGTAGATGCTCCATATAGTCAACGAAGCTTGGAGGAAATATCCCTTCTAATTTGCACAAAATTACTGGAATTTTCCTTTCTAGTTTTTTCATTTCAGCCAACTTGATTTAAGATGATGTTAAGCTTTTGAAAAACAAACTTAATTCTGTTATTACTTCCCAAACCTTATTCGGTATCAACTCCCAAAATGCAGTTGGAATTAGCCTTTGCATAAACACATGACAATCATGACTTTTCATCCTAAATAATTTGTACTTTCTTATGCCCACACACCTTGCCAAGTTTGAAACATAACCATCGGGAAACTTTAGACTTTTTAACCATTTACACAATATTTCCTTTGGTTTTTTGTCCAAAGTGTAACATGCTTTCAGATATTTACCAGTGCGAAGATCTTTACGTAACTCATTCCTTATACAAAAAAGTTTTAAATCAGCTCGTAATTTTACATTGTCTTTTGCCCTCCCTTCAATGTTTATTATGGTATTTAACAAATTGTCAAAAATATTTTTTTCAATATGCATCACATCTAGATTATGATGTATCAAATTAGTTTTCCAATATGGAAAATTCCAAAAGATGCTTCGTTTGCTCCAACCAAAGTTTTTACTAATGCTTGTATTAATTTCATCAGCTTTAAATTCTGTAACTTCCAGAAAACCTAATTCCTCAATCTCCTGCAATATCTCTTCACCAGTTTTGTGAGGGGGAGGAGGTGTTTTCACCATCCTATTCTTAATGAACTTTTGTTTATTGCGTCTAAATGGATGATCTTAAGGAAGAAATTTTCTATGGTTGTCAAACCAACATATTTTGCCCCCGTTTAGAAGATAAAACGCATCAAAATTATTGCCACAATAAGGATAAGCCAATTTCCCTGCTACGTTTCATCTAAATATGGCATATGTCGAAAAATAACTAATGGTCGACATCAAATTTGCTCTCAACATAAAATTTTGTTTCAGAGACAGATCATATATCTCAACACCATATTCCTAAAGATGCTGTAATTCAGATATCAATGGTTATAAGAATACATCAATTTTATACTTTAGATTTGTAGGCACTGGCACAATCACTGTCAAGAACATATATGCCTCTTTCATACACATCTATGGAGG
>JANQAP020000176.1:1011599-1024373 GCA_026874005.2 Erythroxylum coriaceum
GTTCAAGTGTGGGGGTATTTGATAGGATTGAATCATCTTATATTTTCTTATGCATTTCAATGTCTTTTCAATCCTATTTTTGTGTTTAAACTCAATTCGTGTTCATTTTATGTTTACATAAAGATTAAAGGAGTGAACACAAATATATGCTAAAAGGAAGAAGTTTGACAAAGTTTGGAGAGCCATCCCTGGAGGAGAAACCATCAAGGGCATTTAGAGGAGAATCGGAGAAGACTTGGGAAATAAACCAGGGCCACAATCGAGGCAAATATGCCACGATCGTGACAGAAGCTTGAGCATAGGGCGATAATCATGGGGAGTCAACCACGATCGTGATAGAGAGCAGATAAACTGGCCACGATAATGCACTAAAGTCCACAATCGTGGTCCACGCATAGACAGACGTGGGGTTGCTTCCAGATTCAAGTTTTCGAGGGATTTTTTAGACTTTTTAGGCACGATAAAACCCTAGGGTTTATCTTAAATGGAAAATACCATATAAAGAAAGAGAAATGACCTAGAAAGTTAGTCTCCAATCTGCCACTTTTAGGAAAACTCTAAGAAGAGATAAGGGCTCTTAAAATATAACATTTTTGGAAAACTCCAAGAAGAGAGGAGGAACTAGCAGAGAAGTTTTTGTTATTTTCCATAAGCTTAGCTATTCTCTTTCAGTTTCAATGTTTTATTTTCATGTTCATTCCATTAGTTTAAAGCTTTCTTAGTGCTAATCATAGTTTTACATGTTCTAGAATGTTTGATGGATTTTATAGATGAACTTTATGAATTTTGTAAGGAGTCTTTATGTTATATCAATGGATGTTTATTCCATCAATTTCCCAGCTTTAATCTTAATTGTTTGAGCTTATTTATGTTCTTTTTTAGATCCAAAATTGTTGGATATTTGAATGTTTAATAGTTTATGTTATGGGTTTTTGCTTATTTGTGATGCTTTAGATTAATTTGTGCCTAATAGTTAGGATTTATGCATGTTCTTAGATTCACGATCAATTAATTTGGGTTTTTGTACAAGTTATGTCTGTTGGAATTTTTATTTTGATACAATTAATTTAGATTTTTTAATTTTGGCTACAATTAGTTATTTGCTAGCATAAAGAGTTTTGATTTCTATTAAGTTAGTGTTAAATTTCAGTTTTTATCACTTCGTTTATAATTGCTAGCATTGGGTATAGGTTTTGTTTATTTAATGTCTATTATACTTAGTATGAACATGTGTGGCTAGACTATTTATGGGTTTGGAGATATTATAAGGATGAAGGGATGGAAATTGTGAGAATGGAGTTGAATTCTTTTTAAATTGGTGCTTGTAGGTCTAGGTTGGTTTGGAATTTAGGATAAATGTCATGAATTAGGAATTGCTTATAGGCTTGATCACCCTTTAGGTAACTTTCTAATCCGAAGGCTAAGGATGAGTGTGTGATATGTAATAGTCCATAGTGATTCCTGGAAGTAGCAATATGTTAGTTGAATCTGTCATGCTACTTAATCAACTAATCCAGGATCCCATACCTTTAGGTACACCCTCCGAGCTTATGAGTAGGTGGCCTAAGTTAGTTGTTTCTTAGTACCCAATACAATTTTCGCTATTGAACTTAGAGAGCCTATTTTAGGTTATAGTGGAGTTGGGGGATTTCTAGAGGTTATTAGTTTTGCCTACTTTAAAGAAATTAAAGGTTCGAGAGCTTAATCGAGTTCGTAGGCTAACACCATGATGAGAGTACCTTTTATTTAGATTCAAGGATCAATGAACATCCTGGAATCCCGAAGATATCTTCAACCCACTTTTTGTGTTTGTCTTTTTGTTTACATTCTTTGCATCTTAGCTATTTTGTTTAATCATTTCAGGGTGTTTGTTTTCTTTTGTTTACAACAGTTGAAATAGCATTTGCATCCCATCTCTCTGTGGTTCAACCCTAACTCGCCATTTACTACATAGTTTGGTAGTTAGGAATTTATTATTTGGTAGTTAGTGATAAGTGTAAATTGCATCGTGTTTTAGGCATAGTTTGATATATGTTTATCCATTAATCTGATCATTTAGTATGTGTTTAGGTTAGAATTGTGTTAGTTTGTTAATTATTTGTGTTTTAAGTGTTTTATGGGTGAGTACAAGCTTTTGAACTTAAATATTATGTTTTTGAGATATCTTTATGTGTTTGTTAGTGTTTTAGGGTCAATATCAAGGAACGGAAGAGTTTTGGAAGACATTTGGGCTGAAACAACGACCTATCAGGCCTCAATTGTAACAGAAGGCTTAGATATAGGCCATGATCATAGCCTGCAGGACTACGATCGTGGCCTGAATCAGGCAGACGTGTAGACACTCAAGAACATCAAGTTTCAAGGGATTTTTTGGACCTTTTAGACCCCAGAAAAATCAAGAATATATAAAGAAAAAGAAAAGAGGTAGAAAGAAACTTTTTGACATCATCCGCCTTAAAGAGACCCTAGAGAGAATTCATCAAGAGATTGAGAAAGAGAAGAAGGAAGAGAGAAGTGGAGAAGAAGTTGACTCAATGTACTTCCCAGATAAGGAGTTTCCCAACGTAGCTACCTCCCATTAGCCATTCAAATCGTATTTCCTATTTATTTTCCATTTTTATTATTGTATAGAATTGGGAATAACAGTTTGACGATAGGATTTTGAATGTTGAGATGTTCTAAACTCACCTTCAGAGTTTTGTCTTTTAATTAATGAAATTTGATTGTTTATGTGTTATTGGATTTATTGCGGTTTAATTCTGGGCGTGCATAATTCGATAATAAAATAAGAGGGTAAATCAAATAAAAATAATTAAATTGGGCTAACAAGAGTTAGATGATTTAATAGAATAAAAATTAAATCAAATCGGTAAATTGTACGAAGAGAGGTCTTGCATAGGTTTCCGATAGTTTATTAGACAACTTCAAAACTAATTAGGGTTTTGGATAGGTTATTAGTTGAGAGAATGCAACTTCCATAATCTAATTAGGGTTTATAATTTAGGGTTAATGGTTATAACTCGAGAGAGAGTAATCAATCCTAGGATTGTTTAGGACCAATAATCCGATAATTCATAATCAGTTATGTTAGCGTTAAGGATAGGTAAAATTCCCTTTCTCTTAATTGGTAGTTCCTTAGGTTGATTCTTGGTTATGTGTTGAAATTGTTGAATTACTAATACTTTTGTGATTGATTCTTGATTTGATTTGACTGATTGAACAAAATTCTTGTTTTAGTTTTGTTATATTTTGAATTTCTACGATTTATTCTAGCCATAGATTTTAGGATTAGATTATTCCTCCTTGTGAGATCGACATTTTAGGTACTACGCAAATGAACCATGCGCTTGCGGATTATCGAGGTTATTTATTAAAACTTATACACAACAAACACCCAATCAGTTAGCGACAGGCTGTCACCATCTCTCGAGATCTAAGTAATTAATCTTAATTAAAATGGATAAAAATTAAATTTTGACCGCTCGATCTATCGAAACTCTTCCTAAGTATACAATTGGATTTAAAGCTATCCTAAGGGTAACTAATAAACAATTAAGATCTCTCTTCAGTTGCCTATTAATATGATGTTTATAGGTTTATTATGGTACAAACTCTCACTGCACAACATGATACATATAATTCAATCTAAATTTTCTTTCATGTAATTCATATAAAATGAATAAAAAGTAAATGCCTCTTCTTTTAAATAACTTATGATATATTTTACTAAGTATGTATTTTTATATGTTCTTTATTTTAAACAAAATAGATATCTCTAATTTTATTTTATTTTATTTCATTTTCTTAATTCATAAGAAACAATTTAATAATAAAAATTCAAATTAATTATTATTAAAACTTAAAATTACTTTCAAATTTTTGTATATAAAATAAATAATAGAAATATTGTTCAAATTAAAGTTTATCTACTTAAAGTTTTATTTCAAGAAGCCTCTAATTGGGTTTTCAAAGAGAGAGAGAATGAAGCTCCCTCATTTATGTCCCTTACTCCTTCACTTTCTTCCATCTTCTCCATCATTTTTTTATTATGTTTGTTGAATCTTCCTACTTCTTTCTCCTTCCTTCAACTACTTTTCATTTACTATTGCTTCTTACTTTCTCTAGTTTCCCAATCTTCATCCCTTCCCTCCTTTCTGGGGAGATCCACTCTTTATTTCAACTAGAAAAATATTTTTCTCCTAGCCCAAAGTTGCCATTCTTGGAACTTCTTTGCAAAAATCCACTTAACATATTGATTTTCTTTTCATTATAAGCTAAAGTCATCTAGGCTTTTTGTATGTAAAAACTAAGACAATGGATGAATTCCCTCCACTATGCTCCACTCAGCATTCAGCCTCCACCTCTGAGAATTAACATCTCCCACTAAAGTCTTAGTTGAAGAATGCTAGATCTCCCACACATCAGAAGCAATCACTATGGGCACCTAAAATTTCTAAACTACACTTAAACTGATGCTAAGTAGTTGGGGAAAAAATGGTGGCCCACTAAAGCTTTGCCCTCCCACGATAATCGATGATTGAACTTTAGTGGCTCTAAATATTTAAATCCTTAATAATGGTACATATAGCTGGAAAATAACATTTGTTGGTTTCTTTATAAGGAAATGTTCTCCTTTCCATTTCATCATATATTAGGCACTAAAATAGTGGAAAAATAATGGCTTAAAAGAAATAATACTTTCAAAAGAAAATATGATAACATTTAAGCTTAAAACTATCAATTCCCTAAGGAAATATTAGGAGCAGGACCATGACACATGCAAGATAACCCTCTATTCTTACAGTTCTGTTCTCCAGGTATAAACCTAGAGAATATTAAACATGCAAACGTTCCCATGTGGATTAACCTGTATGGAGTTCCTTTGGAATACTGGTTTACCAAAGGGCTCAGTATATTGGCTAGTTTTATAAGAAAGATATTGAGCATAGAAGCAACCACTACCTAAAGGAGTAGGCTGGCTTATGTAATATTATATGTGAGTATTGATCTGGGAAAAGAACTTTTGGATGCCAATACTATACTAAGATTAGGTGAAGGAGATAAGCTCTTAGAAGATTAGTTAGGGTTTCTTATCAATGGAAACCCTCTCTAAAGGAGCAAGGGAAATAATGGAGAGCTACAATGACTATTTAAAAATGATGGGATTGTATCAAACTTCAGAAGAAACTAATTAAGGCCTCCCAAATAGTAACAACTAAAAGAAAACTACTAAAAGTATTGATAATATGGTTGCAAATATGGAAAATTATATAAAAAATGACAATATAGTCAACTTAGAAACTAAAGAGAATGATCCTGAGTCCCTAAAAGAGCTCAATAGAGAACATGTAATGGTGCAAGGAGAGGACACTTTGAATCAAACTACTCACAGTGCCCCAATCATAGCTATATCTACTCCATCATTGTATAAGGAATTTAAGGTCGATAAAAAGAGAATAAAATAGAGAAAATATAGTTCTAAAGTACCTAAACTTAACACTCAATCATTTTAGTAATCTTCAATCATTTTAGTAATCTTTTGGAATTTTAGAGGGATCAATAACCCTCTAAATAAAGGACTTTGTCTTAGACAATAAACTAATGTTGATTGGATTACTAGAAATCAAGTTAGGATTGGAAAAGCTCTCTAAATGGAATATTTTGGGAAGCCATTGGTTTATGTTTTCTAATTATAAACATTAGTATTTTGGTATAGTGGTGTTGGTCTAGTTTATTCATAAAAGAACCAAAGTTTTATTATCTTCTTTATATGCTTTAAACTTTTCCTTTTAGAGGAGATCACTTTTGGGAAAAGTTGAAAGAGTTGCACAACCTAACCTAAGAGCTATGGCTAATATTAGGTAACTTTAATAGCACCCTCTTCTTTACAGAAGCTAAAGAAATGTCAACTAAAGAATTTCTCAATAGCCTTCTAAGAATAAGTGGAAAACATAGAGGTTACAAACCTAAAACTAAAAGGCTTATTATTCATATGGAGCAATGAACAAAACAATTCTTAGGTTAGATAAAGCTTTAGTAAATAGAGAATGGCTTAATCAATTTTGTGAAATCAAAGGAATGATCCTAAACCCACTATTCTCAGATTATGCACCAATATTACTTCATAACATGTTCTATAAAACTAAGAAATAATTCCTATTTTGATTTAAGAATTACCATATAGAAATGGAAGGATATTACTAGGCAATCTTAAGAGGCGTCTTACACAACATCAAGAGATGCAAGGCTTTCCTTTATGTTTGGGAAGTACGAAAAATCAAACAGTTAAAGTTGATAGAACTTAAATGCGGGGGTAATAACAGTCTAGGGTTAGTAAAGGATACTAAATAAGCAATAATAAGGGTGCAATATGAATTAGACAATCAATTAGGTAGTGAGATTCTCCTCAAAAAAGAGAAGTCAATCTTAACTGTATGTGAAGGCTCTAACCAATCACAACTCCAGGAAGGGGACATAAAATCTAAGTTTTTCTTTAACTTAATCCTAGACAGAAAGAACTTAAACATAATCATTTTTCTTTTAAATCATAAGGGCGAAGTTATTTTTTCACAAGAGGATATGAAGGAGGATGTTTTTTTTAAGAATATAATTGGAAGTTTGGTAGTAAGCTCTTCATCAATTCCTCTTTTGAGGTCTTTCATCTCTAATCACTTCCCTAATGAACAAATAGGAACTTTAACTAGTCCAATCATCCCTCAAGACATAGAAAGAGTGGTCTTTAAACTAAATCCCTCTAAAGCCCTAAGACTAGATGACCTAAATGGCTTCTTCTGCTAAAAGATATAGGTTATCATTAAGACAACAACTATAGATGTAATACTGGAAGTCTTTCATAAAAGTGAGATTCTTAAAGAAATTATACTTTTTTTAGTGTTTTAGTTAATAAAGAACCAACTAAACTGTTTCTAGGTGTAAAGGGCTTAAGGCAAAGGGATCCATTGTCTCTATACCTCTTTATTCTAACCATGGGAGTACTAATTAGGTTGATTAAGAGCAACAACAAATCTAATCCTAATTTTAATTTTTATCAAAAATGCAAGAAAAAAGGATTGATTTCATTAAGTTTTACAGATGATTTAATTCTTTTCTCAAGAGCATATGATGCCTTAATAAGTTTACTTATGGTTTTCCTAAAAATTTTTAAAGAACTATCAGGGTTAGAGGTTAATAGGCTCAAAGTCACTGAATCACTTTAGAGAGTGCTATTTCAAACAAGGAGTGGTTCTAATATCTCCGGCCTTTAACTTATGATTCCACCTTTTAAATATTTAGGGCTTCCCATATCTATAAGAAGGCTTCAATTCAGGGATTGCATTCTATTGATAGATAAAATGAAGAAAAGAATGAGAAGTTAATGCAACAAATGACTCTCTTATGTAGGGAGAACCTTATTAACTAAGACAATTTTGAACTCGGTCTACGTATAATGGTCCTCCCACTTCTTTCTCTCAAAAGGAGTGATCAAATACATAGAAAAGATAATGAGAAGATATTTATGGTCAAGTGGAAAAGAAAGGGGTATTTCTTTAAAGTATCGCGGCAAGAGGTGCATAAACCACTAAAAGATAATAAAGTAGCTATGTGGGTAAGAAGCATGGATGCCTATATTCTAAAAGGCATAATCCTTTGGGAGCCAAAAATAGGCCTTCTTTTTCTTAAGTTTTTTCATAAAAATTCCATTAAAATGGTTGTCAAAATTAGGATTACATCCTGTGATTTTATAGAGCTAACTAAGTCTCTTAGTTTCTAAAACACTTACTGAGGCTTAAGGATGAATTAAGAGGGAACTTCAAATATAGAATTGGTAATGGCTAAATAGCTTCTTTACTCCATGACAATTAGAGTAAGAATTACTGCTCTATGAAAAAATTCCTTAGCATTAGATTTCCTTAATGCTCCAAATATAAGGCATGGATAAACCACAATCATTGGTAAGGAGTTCTTAATGAAATGATGTAATACTTGCCACATTAACTACCAAAACCATTAAGATAAGATAAATATATATGGTTGGGATAATCATCAGAAGGTTATACCAATAATGCAAAATTTTGATAAAATAATTAATAATTCAAAATTTTGAATTATTTTTATTATTTTACAAATAATTATTTTATTTAGATAATTATTATATGTAGACCTATATTATATATAGATAATTATTATATATAGAAATAGTTAGAATATAATAATGATATATATATATATATAAACTTTAATGGATAAGATAAAAACAAAAAAGTTAAATTATATAAACTACAAATATAGATTAAATATTACAATTAAATAAATGAACTAATTATACTAGGCATATATTTAGGGATAAAGGTCTAATAAAGGAGCGTTAAAGAGTGGTATGGAGTTGTAATATGCTTCCTTATGGCTTATAACTAAAAACAAATCCCTCACATTTGATAGGATCAATTTTTGAATGTTAGTATTATATATGTAATGTGCAAGGAGAAACATAAAACAAATGATCATCTGTTTTTCAACTATAGATTCTTCGACAAGATTTGGCATGCAATCAAAGTCATAAGTCAAATAGACAACCCAACTCTAAACTACATGTATATACTATGCATAATACGAAGAAATAAAAAGCCAACCAGAGGTGATTATTTAGTAGCTAAAATCATATTTAGATCATGCATTTTCTACCTATAGAAAGAATGGAACAACAAATGTAAAAAGAAAGTGAGAAGCTCAACACAAATGGAAAATGAACTTACTATGTGGATTAAAGAGTGGCCCCTTGTGGCTAGGGATATAAGTAATTGTAGCCAAAATTTTCTATATACTTGGAGAATTTAGTGAAAAACTTGCAGGTAGAGTAATTATTCTGAATATAGCAAAATGACAGATAAATGAACTCTAGTTAAAAGGAAGGCACACGTAGCAAGAAGAGACTTAGCTTATTTACATCTATAGCATAACCTTATTTTATTATCTAAAAGAATGTAACTTGTTTTACCTCTTGGTATATGTCTATTTAAGTCAAAAACTCTAAGGATAAATATATAAAAACTAAAGAACATTTGTATATGCTCCAAGAGATACTTCCTTTTAATAAATTTAATTTTTAAAAAATCTATTTTAAGAAGTATATACCTAAACCAACCATATTAAAAGAGAGTTAGAAGGATATAAATCATTATTTATAAGGAAGAGGAAATTATACACCACCACAGTTCATATATTTTTATTTGAGGAAAAAAGGATATAAATCATTATTTATAAGGAAGAGGAAATTATAAAACACCATAGTCCATATAATTTAAGGAACAAAGTAAATGTATCTTTTATATATCTACTTTGTATTTTTTTAGCTCATAAACTACTATAATGCAAAAAGATAAATATTTAATCCTTCAAGATAATTATAAAAAATAAGAGAATTTATTTTCCAATTTTTATTTTAGGTAAAAACTTATTATGTTGAAATGCTTTTTTATAAGATATGTATTAATAGGAAAGTTTTATAACTGGTGATGAACTAAGGAGCATAAGGCTAAACTTGATCATATAATTACAATATATATTTAAGATTACGACCATTAAAACTGAAAACTATTAGGAGTCATTAGTTGATGAGCTAATTATTGAACTTATAGTTATATCAGATTATATCACTCATCTTTCCTCGGATATTCTGTGCTAGGATCAATTCCCTTATCCATCTTAAGGAGTTTTTAGTGAATCCTTTGGGTGTTTATTAGACATTTTGAAAACATATTAAGTTCCTTTCCTTCTAAACAATATACACAAGACAACTAATTACAATTATTCAACTTGATAATTAAATCTAAATTTATTAACCTATATTATTAATTTAGTTCAATTAAGACTTATGTGGTTTAACAAACAAAGTTGAAGGGCATGATTCTAAAAGAATTTAAAGAAGCTGTAGGAGGAGAGAATGTGGTCTACAATTTCTTCAGCTAGGTTAAAAAATTTGCATAAAACATTGAGGATAGGAATACCTTCTAGTTTGTCTATAGTCCTTAGTCCTCTCTTAAGAGCAAACCACAAAATAAAGGATTCTTTAGGACAACAATTAGAAAACCACACTAATGCATGCCAAAAGACTTTCTGATCAGTGGTTTTTAAAAAGGCTCAAACATGATTAATTAGAGAACTTACTAGAGCTATGAGCTCTCCAAATGAGCTTATATTATGCCTCCATGTTAGGATGATAGCTACGTTTATGTTATTTGACCAAGGGGTATCCCTTAGAATTACAAATTTAAGTGTTATCATTAATGTCAAACCTGATTTTAACATTCATAGGGACTTGAAGTTTCAAGTTCTCTAGCTTTGGAATATTGTAAAGAGGTCGCAAACCATTCCAATTATCATACCAGAACTAGGCTTTTCCACCATTCCCTATTGCGCACTTGATTTCCTAGGATATTTTGCTCTTGAGTTCTAGTATCTAAATAAGGGTTTATGAATAATCATGCTTGCATTTATTGAACTAAAGATTTTGTTTCTTTAATAGATAAGCATCCATCCAAATTACTCTTATTGACTTTTAAACTATAAGAAGCTTCCATATCCACTTAGCTAAGAGCATTTTATTAGTGGTTATTATATGCCTAATTTTAATACCTCCTTCATCCTTGGGGGCGAAAATCTCTGACCACCTAACCTTTTCAATTAAATGCTACATAAAAAAAGCCAATCTATAGGAAGTTGTTCATAATTTTCTCAATTTCCTAAATCATTCTTTATGGAATATACAAAAGACAATACCATGGGTATAAAGGCTATTGATAATTGCTAAAAAAAGTTATGACATGCCTGTGTATAAGTAAAACTTATTATTTCAGTGATTGATGCACCTATTAATAAAGTCAAAAAGTGGCAAGTAATCTTTATATGTTATTCTTTTACCTGACGTTGGAATACAAAAGTATCTAAAAGACAAGTATTAATGTTTGAACTCTAAACTTATAGTGAGTGAAGCTATCAAGTTAGTAGAGTTTAAAGAGATGTGTATGTAGCTCTTATTTTTATTGATAGTGAGGCTAGAAAGCTTGCACTTATAGTGATATTTAAACGCATTCCTTGTCATAATTCTATAGACAATTAGCTGAGTAAGAACATATATTTAAATGATGAATAGATATGAGGAAATTGGATTCCTCTACCTTAAACCCCTTACCCCTTTGAATGACTCAGTAGTCTCACTATTTACTACAATGGAAAAAGAAGAGTGTTGGTATAACTTTCAATCTAGTGGATGAATTTATTTGAAAAGTTAGAAGCATAAGGAGACTTTAGGATGAATCTCCAACTAACTATATCAAGAGCCTTATCAAAGATGATTTTTAAGGAGTAACTTCTTATTGGATTTTTGTTCTTTTATCCCTTAAACAATTATTTAACAAGTAATAGGTTATCCCTAATTGATCTTCCTTCCAAGTATGATTTTTATCTTGTATCAACATAGATCTTTAATGTCATTTTTAATCTTGAAGTAGTTAATTTAGAAATAATCTTGTAGATCTCATTACAATAAGATATAGGCATAAAATCATTTAGAAATCTTGGATTGAAATTTAAGGATTAAGCAAATATGAGTGTTTGATAAGCTCTACCAATAGCCTTATAAATTTGAAAAAATTTGTGAAAACCTTAGTCATTATATCACTTGTCAAGTGTCAAGATATTTTAGAAGAAATGTGCACTACCATCTAGTCATGGGGACTTTTTAGTATTCATATAGAATAAAGTATGCTTAATTTTTGTCACTGAAACAGATCTGGTCAAGTCATCTTTAGGTTGATAAGAAATGATATTTGGGATGAATTCTTTTATCTCTTGAAGAACAAAACAAGAAAAGTTGGAAGTTCCTAAAAGATGCTTGAAGTGGTTGAAAACTAAGTCTTTAAGAATTGATTGTTTACTATATTTAACTCCATTAGCATTTATTAAAGAACATATCATATTAGAATTCCTCTTACTTATAATGGAATTGAAGAAAATTCTAGAGTTTCTATCTCTATCTCTTAACCAATTGGCTTGTTATCTTTATCTCATTAGAGAGTAATGGTTTTTAAGTCCTTGGTCCTAAATGTTACAAAGTTCTTCCCTAGCCTTAGAAATAGTTAAATCAATGTTCTTTTTCAAAATAAGGTTTCATTAATTCAACCTTTACAAGTTTGAGCTTACTTACACATTTGTAAGATTTAAAGCCTTCTACTTTGTAGTTCAGACCTCTTATAATTGCTTCTTAAAAATCATTCACATTAGTGAGAAGGCTATCAAATTTGAAGGGAAAATGAATTTTACCTAATATGGTGCTTAACTTGAATTTAGCAAAGGAGTGATTAGACCATCAAGAATTATGGAAATGTCTGATACTTTTAGAGAATCTAGAGAGTCAAAGATGGTTAATCAAAGAATATATAAAGTTTGTCCTAATGAAACACTTGCCTTTTTGTTTATTACTCTAAGTATAGAAAGCTTCATTATATCTAATTTTGTATACACCAATAAGGCCATCTTTGAAACTTTAATTTCTATTCTTATGACTAAGCTTATCATCCTTATCCTCTTAAGAGAATAAAGAGGTGTTAAATTCTCCTAACACCAAACACGAGCAATTCACATTGGGGTTAAGGATGGATAAATCTCTCTATATTAAGTTCATTTGAAACTCATAGTCTTCATGTAACATCCCACTACCATAGGGTACGTACCTAAGCTTTTAGGCACATAACCTACGATAATGGTATGTTAGAGCAA
>JANQAP020000176.1:1028488-1040007 GCA_026874005.2 Erythroxylum coriaceum
TCAATAAATTACATATTTCCAATCATATTATACTATAGGGGCATTTTCGTCATAGGCACTGTTTTTATGTTCTGTCCTCTGCAACCAAACACATTTCTGTTCTTGAAACGGAGACAATTGTTTCTGTTCTGTCCATCACAACCAAACAGCTCAATGTCTCCAATTTCTGTTCTGTTCCGTCTCTAAATTTCTGTCTCGTTCCGTCTCTGCATATTAGAGACAGTAACCAAACAGACTGTTAGAACACGCAGTCAAGAAGCCATCAACAAAGCACCTAGCTTTTGGCCATTTCTGATTTGGTCGATAATCATTATCATCATCGTATTTATGCGTCAAAAAAAGAAAAGAAGAATCCATCGTGATCAGGTGGAAGCTTTCTGGTATGAGCATAAATAATTTTTATTGAAAAGAAAGAGTAGTGATTTGTATTTGGTTAATATAAATGTATTACTATTTATTGGTAGTGGTTTTGTATTAGATGAGATAGTAGGAGTAATGTCAACATTGCTGGCTGGTGGGGTATGACAACCCCACAGCTTTGAATCTCTCCTTGCTGACCGCTTTTCCTCGTTTTCAGTATTATATACTTTCTTGTACAGCAAATAGTGGTATTATCTGTAAAAAATAAATAAATGATTTTTCGTAGGTGACCTTGTACGGTGATTTTGTATGCGACGAGGATAAGACATTGAATAGTTTGGATTTGTTAAAGCCAAGATGCTCTGTACAATGCTCTCCGGGACAGGATGCAGAAATAAACTCAGCTTTCCAACTTGCAGTAGCAGACAACAATTATACTGCTCTAAGGCCCACACAAAAATTTTGCTTACAATAACCCCGCTCTCTGCTTCATCATTCACACTATCATCATCGCCAACGTCATCACCGTCATCTTCATATACTTGTTCCGTCTTAAAAATCCCAACTTCTTCTTTTCCTCCGTAGAAGGGGTATTTCTTCGCCAGCAAACATCAAACTAGTACAAAAATAAAAATTTTAAAAAGGATGGTTTAAGATTAAGGTTTTTATTTAATTAATTTGATTACTTGAGTTTCTTTTTGGGGGTCTGCATGCCAAAAAAAAAACATCAGTGGGTTAGAATGGTGGAATATGGTTTATTTAGGGATGGTGTTGTAGGTGGTGGGAGGAGTATTGTAAGAGGAATAGTGTTTTCGGCGTGAGGTCACTTTCTGTCGGCATTGCTGTATCCAACGATGATTCCCGAATTTATTTGTTCTAAAGTACAACCAGGAATTTGATTTCATTCATTCATTCATTACTTGCAGTTGTTTCAGCTGTTTCCCGAGCTCCTCTGCGTCATCGTTCCTGATTTGCACCTGCTTGTATAGTTGACTTGCAGCTTCAAGAATTGCCCTTGATCAGTACTGGGTTTTCATTGCTTTTTAGTAATTTGCCATTAGCAGGTGTCTTTCACATCTATTGTTGAAAGTTGAGAGGTGTAGGGGATTTCATATTCAATGTGGGAATGTGGGTAACGATTACTTTTGTTGATCTTGGTACCGGGGTACCGACTCAATCTGCCGTTGGCAGATGGAGCTGAGGTTTCTGCGGATCTGGCTTCATCTTTCCTCAGAAAATACAGGTTTGATGATTTTTTTATTCCTTTTATTTCTCCTTTTGCTTTTCCTCCTCGGCATTTATCCAATGTCTGAACTCAGAAACATTGTCTGTATTCCGGTGGCATTTGTTGGATTCACATGTCTCCTCAGTGAATTTGAAGTTGACATTTCTCATGCAACTATAGTGGAGAAGGCTTTCAACGGACTCTGTTATATTACGTTTGAAACTTCTTGGAGCTGTTCACTCGTTACAAATTACCATTTTGTTTCTGATTGACTTCCCACAAGAACTGGATGGCTGTCATAAATAATCATTATGGAATATCTATGATACTGAAAGATTATCAACTCCTGGACTAATGTCGTCCGTCCTAAACTCCTAATATGCATTAAAACAGATGTTGCTTTTTCTGCACATATTTCTGTTTTTTTTAATGATTTTGTTGTCGCTAATATATTTTTTTTTTCTTTGAAATGTGTTCTCCCTAATATGTTTTGTATGCTTATAAGTGTATTTGTGCTGCAGATTCAATGTCTTATCCCATACTACAGAAATAAATTTCCACGTAGTTGAATTGTTTCCCAAGCCAGATGTCAAGGACTCTTGTAGCCGTATTTGGAGGTGCTGCAGGAGTCGTGGCATTGGTGGGGATAATTATTGTTATATGGCTTTTCCTATATCACAAAAACAGTGTTTCAAGAACTTCTGAGACAGGATCTTCTGATCGGTCTGTTCAAGGTACCTTTTGCATCATGTACATCCAGCTGGGTTTAAGGGGCAAGCAAGTCCAAAAAATAAGCAGCTCATGATTTTCTCTGATGATGTACAACAGGAAGACATGTTGGGGTTGAGTTATCATTGCAAGAAGCTAGGCGTTTTGACATGGAAGAATTATCTCTAGCCACAAAGAATTTCAGTGAAAAAAATCTGATTGGGATAGGAAAATTTGGGGAGGTATATAAGGGTTTGCTTAATGATGGCATGCTTGTAGCCATTAAGAAGCGATCTGCAGTACCAAGTCAGGAATTTGTTGCTGAGGTAATTCTGTATAGATCAGAATACTTGAATAGGATAAGATTTTTCCCACATGACTTGTTTGACAGTGTATGCAAAAGCTCTTCTTTCAATGGGTGGATTACCCCTTAGATTAACTCCGGTTCATCTCATTTTAATGGACTGGCAAAGTTTGTCTTACCAGCTTCAACCTATTTCTCCTTTGCAAATGTAATTTGATTTGAGGCAATGATAGATTGCATAAGTAATTGTATCCTTTATGTACAGAAGTTTCCTTTGAAAATCAAAAGAAGAAGAAAATAGAAAATTTAATAGAAACACAATAAGTATGAATCTGCAATCTGGCTTCCTTGGTTCTTATATGTATACATATGTGTGTATGTGTGTGTGCGCAAGCATGCGCATGCGCATGTGTGCGTGTGTTTTTTTGTGCCTTATTATGGGTAGATCTTACTGTTCCATTCACCATAGATTGATGTAATTGTACTGAAATTATACTTAATAGGTACGCTACCTTTCACCCATTCAGCATCGAAATCTTGTAACTCTCTTGGGGTACTGCCAGGATAACAATCAGCAGTTTCTCATATACGAGTATATACCTAGTGGAAGTGTTTCCAATCACTTGTATGGTAACTCTCTTACCAATCATTATTATTTACTTCTTTGATGATTTTAGCTCATATACGGTCATATATGTTAATATATGGGCTGTAATTTTCTTTCTTGGATCATCTACTGAACTACGTAATGATATGTATAATATTGTCCACCTATGTAACCATTATTAGATTTCATTGCATTCTAAAAGTCCTTGGAATTGTTTTCCAGGACCTAGTCAAGTTTCAGATGGCAAGCTGGAGTTCAAGCATAGACTTTCAATAGCTCTAGGGGCTGCTAAAGGTGATCCTCTGCAAAATCAGTGAGCATTCTGTATCAGTTTTTCTTTTCTTTGGATACCATCTGGTGCAACTGCAAAGTCAAAACTAATTTGGAATGAGGAAACTGGTTTTGTAGTATAATTTTGAAAGTTTGCTGAAAACTTGAAATAAATTGGAAGTTTCGTCTCTTGTAAAAGGGTTGAAGTGAATATGCCACCTTATGTATTCTATGCTGTGCAGGATTGGCTTATCTTCACTCTTTAAGTCCTCGTTTAATACACAAGGATTTCAAAACGTCCAATGTTCTTGTTGATGAAAACTTCATAGCTAAAGTTGCAGATGCAGGACTGCGTAATTTCTTGGGAAGAGTTGATATTGCAGGCTCGTCATTACAAGTGACTGCAGACGATATATTTCTTGCCCCAGAGTAGTAGTGAATCTTTCATTGTTGTGTTTGTTGTTACGACGTAGTTTATTTACCTACCTCAATTGAAATTGGTTGTATACAGGGTGAAAGAATTCAGACGATTTTCTGAAAAGAGCGATGTATTTAGTTTTGGTGTATTCCTTCTAGAGTTATTCAGTGGGAGGGAAGCATCAGGATCGCCAATATTGGACTCTAGCCAGGACCTTGTTGAATGGGTATGTTGCAGGTCATATTGCAATAGTCTGCACTCAACTATATGCCCTTCTATGCTCCTGTCTAGCAATTTGATTACTGTTGTTAATTACACTAACTTTGCTAAAGAAAACTGATAAAGGTGTGATGTCAACTTAATCTCACCCAGCATGGTAAAGACAAGTGCTTGTTATAACTATTTACTTTCTTTTGACTGTGATGTGGGTGCTTCATTTATTTGCAATATGTTGCAGAATTTATAAGTGGCTGCTTCATTTTTTGCAATATGTTGCAGAGTATAAAAGTGGCTGCTTAAATTATGGTCTGTTTCAGTACTGAATTATCTTCTGTTCTTATAAAGGTGCAAAGTACTGAGGACTACAGCCAATTTTCCAGCATTATTGATCAAAGGATGGGGAACAGCTTCACAGCTGAAGGTATGGAAGGATTCATACAATTGATAATCAGATGTCTGGAACCATCGAGTGAGAGACGACCTGCCACTAGTTACGTGGTAAAGGAACTTGACCAGATACTTGAGAAAGAGATGAGCGTGACAGTTGTTATGGGGGAAGGAACTCCAACTGTGACCCTTGGAAGCCAGCTGTTTAGAGCAACAAAATGAAACATAAAATTCTGTTCTCCAAGTACATGGAGTGTGATTTCTGCGACCATTTATTAATTTGTCTGTTGTGTATTTTTGTACCCAGCTTCTGGAATCTCAAAGAAAAGTAAGCTTAATCTCAGCTGTTTGATAAGTGTACAAAAGAACAGCTGTATTGTTTTTTTTTTTTTCATTCATTGTTTGATTATTACCATAAAAATGTAAGAGAAAGCTTGCTGTAAACCACATTTGTTGTTAATAGCAAAGTGAACGGGGAGATTTCGGTTAGTGTACGAATAAACATATTCATTTATTGGTTGGAGTATGTTTTGTACTTGTGTAGTCATATCATTGCTTGAATGATATTGAAGATCGCCAACTAATCTCAGAATACCATAATATTCCAGGGAGCAACGCAGATAAGACAACTGACAAAACAAGAGTGGTCCAACCTGGAAGACCCAGAAAAAATTATACTGATAAAAGAAATAGTTAATTTAGTTGGACATCAGGCTATTGAAGGATCTCCCTGAATCAGCCCTCAGTTTGAAGAATACTATTCCCATGTCACTTTATTGACTAATACTTGCCTTGCACTTCACTTCCCAAGCTCACTGTACTTCACATGCTAAGTCTGGCGTCGAAGACCTTAAAACAAGAATTGGAGATAAATTCGTTTGGGTCAAAATCTAATTAAAAGCACAACTTATGAACAATCAATTGTGTCGCCGCCAAGAGCAGACAACAAGAACTGGGTAGAGATTGCCGCCGAAATCGAGTCTCTGCTCTATCTAGAGTCTGAAGCGGTCTTGGCGGTCTACATGACTAGCGAGAGAGAAAAAGAGAGATCTGCGAGCTTTTGGAGGAGATCTGCGAGGATGACCCAGATCTGAAGGGAGTAAGAGCGCGGGTCACCTAACTCGCGTTGTAATCTCGATTGCAGAGTCGAACTCGCCAGCTCAACTCTCTGCTCACTTGAGGTTGCGACAGACCCATTTTCAGCTGACTCATTTGGAGGATCAGAGACCCATATGGAGCGGTGCAAGTGGAGACCCAAGAGGCAAAGCGGACCTGACTAAAGGAGGCAAAGCAGGGCAAGGTGGAGCAATTGGTGACAACGAATCTGACGATAGAGAGTGAATATGGTGTAAGGGGAACAGGGAAGGTGACCTCTCCTTTAACCCAAGTGATCCAAACTAACGGAAAGACAAAAGAAACAAGAGGTGCTAAGACCCATGGGAGCTCCACAGTAGCATCCATGGTACTGGGTTTTGCTATTATCGATGAAAAGGGGCTACTTATTCAAGGGATGGAGGCGTTTCCCACTCTCTCGCCTGAAGTCACTCAGAGAGTTAAACCTGGAGATGACGTCTCTGGAGTTTCTAAGATCCGTGGATCTTTCCCAACCGATGGTGCATGGAGCAAGCAACTTCAATTCCATCAATATAGGATCCAAATGAAGCATTACCCTGATGTCACGAAGGATGGCATTGTTTGTCCTCTCCTTGAACTCTTACAAGCAGGGGAAAGAGCATGGTTGAATACACTGGTGGGATTCTTCTGGAACAAACGTCCTGCATTTCCAATTATCAAGGCTTGGGCTAGTGCACGGTGGAGTAAACAAGGTTTGGAAAAAATTCTACTCACTGATGATGACATGATAATATTCAAATTTGCTTTGGACAGTAATCTAAATGATATAATTGAAATGGGTCCTTGGTATATTGGGGGACAACCCATATTTCTGCAAAAATGGAAGCCAGGGATTGCTTTAAATAAGGAATGTGTTGAATCTTTCCCAATTTGGGTCCATTTCTATATGGACTGTGCAAGGATTAAGTTTTCTTGCTAGTTCCTTGGGTAAACCGTTGGGTATGGATACACAGACATCAGGTATGGAAAGGATAGGATATGCAAAAATATGCATAGACGTGAGTCGACAGGCTACACTGCCAAATTGTCTTCCAATTATGCATCTTAGAGAATCTGGGGAGGGAAAAGAGAAATACAACTCTCCTATCCTTGGAAGCCACACAATGGTAAGAAATGGTTCCAACTAGAAAGAGGTATAAAATCGGTTGGCAAGAGGAGTTAATGGGGATTGAAGTTAAAGCTGGCACTACAGTTTAGAGGCAGATCCATGGGCAGCCTCCTAAATTCCTCTAACTAAGAGGGACATAGGGGAGCATCCTAAAGTAGTTGACAGACAAAATAAGGGTGATATTTTTTCTGAGAAGGAACAATCAACAGAGCATATTACACAGAGTCTGAAATTGGCAGAGTATGCCAGTATTGTTGATGTAATGCAAAGACAACTGGAGTTTCTATAGAGGAACCAAGATTTGAGAGGGTTATGGAGGTTACTCAACATATTGAGATTGCTGGCGTAGTGCCAAAACAATTAGCTATAGACAACTATAGAGCAAACAATGTGGAGAGTCAAGATAATGGCATGGAACAATCAAACTCACAATATTTGGAGCAATGCCACATGGATTGGGCTAACATATTAACCCCAGTAGCATCTATCAGGCAAAATGAGACCTCTAAAACTAGGTTGGGTTCTAGAAAATAAACAACAATGGAAAATTTAAATGATAACAATGTGGCAAGTAAATGATATGAGATTATCACCTTTCAGAGTGCAACACATCCTGGGGTAGAGCACGACTTGGCATTGAATTGTAATTCTTCTTCTTATGTGACAATAGTTTCTCCTCGAGAAAGCAATTCGGATTTGACAGTAGAGGAGTGTGATTCCCTATCAAATACAGCTCGAGTTTCTGACATTCTAGGAGATTTTTATGTATAGTCCAAAACTGCAAAACGTAAGTCAGCAAGGAAGAGAAAGAAAAATCCCAAATACCAACAATAGAGTGTTAACAAAGCACCGTATATTGCCATTTTCAGGACTATGACATATAAGTGATGTCTTTAGTGGTATGTGATCTATCTTATAGATAGATATATTGCCTTCCTTAGGGAGTTGTTTTGATCATATTGTAACATGATAGTAGACTTAAGGTCTTGAACTCCTTATCATGTAGATCTAGTTTCAACTATAGTAAAAAAAATTTTAAAATTTTTCAACAAAAATTGTTAGGAACTTGTACTTTATTTTCAAAATTAAGCTGACAACTTGAACAAGAACATTTTGTATGTTAAATTAAGATCCTTACTCCTATGTTTCAATCATTTTACACCAAAAATTTCTCGGTATATTAGCTGGTATTAGTCAATCAAAACTTCTAACAGCCAGTTATTTGTTTGTGTAAATGATCCACTGGGATTAGAGTTAATTAAATTCTTACGGAAACTTCAGCTGTTGAGATACCACCAACAGGCGCACATCTTTCCCCCACCATTACATTAACATCACTTATGAATACAACATTCACGTTTCATACCAATTCCTACAAGGAAGTTTTTCATCTTCCAGCTACTAAGATTGTTAAACTACAATATTGATGAGGACTTTCAAATGGAGCTCTTAGAAAGAAAATGTGTGCATGATACTATTTCCAATGACCAGGAGGATGGCTGCTTGGAGGAATGCACGACTCTGTCGAAATGTTTTTGTAATACGTATAATAGACCTTATTACGTACCCAGGATCGATTGTGAAATGATTAAAAAGGAAGAAATGTGAAATACCTGACTTCGGTTCCATCCTATTTTCTGAAGCTGATTTCAGCTACCAAACGAGCTCGAATCTCCCTGGGACCTTTATCGGAAATGTTCCACATGGTTTAGGCCTTTCTGCAGTTTTTTCAATACACAAACGCTCTTAACGGGTCAAAGTACTGAATGCTCGTGAATGATAATGAGCAACTGCAGGAAACCATAACCTATTTATATAGCTTCCATATCGGGCTTCCCATTCATAAGGCCAATATGGACCAGGTCTACACTAAAAAGGACCCATTTTTAAAGATTTCATAGAAGAACGCTCTCAACTCTCTCTTGCGGCAGCGGGTGTTTCGGACGATGATGATGATCTGGCCATGCAGATGGATAACTGGACTCTGCAATCAGTGGTGGATCGTGTGCACTCGACTAGTGATCGTGGTGTTGAGAAACGTTGACTCGTTTCATATCGAGATTGTGTTAACTTGCAACGTGATTCTGCGATTGAACCAGAGGAACATGATATTACGATTGCTAAGGGGTTGGGTGGTATTGATATATCTGTTTCTGCTGCTTTGATGGATTGGATTAACAAACCTTGGCGACATTCGGTGGTAGTCGAGGTATTAGGGCGCAAGGTTACGCATGGTCTGATGTGCAATAGATTGAAATCGATGTGGCGACTGTCTATCGTTCCGAAGATTATTGATCTTGAGAACGATTTTTTCTTAATGAGATTGGGTAATGAAGATGATGTGAATGAAGTGTTATTGGGTGGTCCTTATGTTGTTCTCGATCATATCTTGTGGTGCAACCGTGGATGCCTTCCTTTAATCTAGCTGAAGCGATCATACCCACAGTCCCGTCTTGGGTGCGATTCCCAGATCTTCCCGTTCAATTCTATCACAAGAAAATCCTGCTATCCTTCGCAAGCTCCTTGGGACGTGCAATTAAGGTTGATGATACAACTATGGATATGAAACGGGGTCGGTTTGCCCGTGTTGCTGTAGAAATTGATTTATCGAAACCACTTGTTCCTGGCTTTAATTTAAATGGGAAGAGGCAACGGGTTGTATAAGAGAAGCTGCCACAAATTTCCTTTACATGTGGACGGGTTGGCCACCATAAATCTGCCTGCCCTTACGTTACAGAGGCAGCATCTGTTGTTATGGATGGTTTGGTCATGGATAATTCCGCAGTGAAAGTTAGTGTTGATTCGCAATATGGGCCCTGGATGCAAGTTAACCGACGTAAACCTCGCGTACGTGGAGATTCTACTGAGCGTAGACATGGATTTTCTACGGAGCGTGGTCATTCTACGGTTCGCGTTGATGCCAGGGAATCGTCACTGGAAAGGTAGAGTGAGAAGGGTAAGGCGGTGGATACTAGCTCGAAGGGATCTCGCTTTTCTGTGTTGGAGGCTACTGATGAGATGGATGTTGCTACTGTTGAGGCTTGAGATAATGGTCCTAAATCTCCTCATGTAAGATTCCATGATGAGGTAATGACTTTTGCTGTGCAACCAGGGCACCCAGTTCCAGTTGTGCCTGAGATTGTGATTGCTAATGTAGGCCAGGTCGATCGTAGATTGGCTATGCATGAGTCTTGTGCGCATGTAGCTGTTGTGCTTGCGGGTAATGGGAACGATAGTGGTCTGTTGGATCAACGTAGTAAAGGTGAGACAATGAGGGTAGACTTGTCGTTGTTAGGACCCCCAACGGAAAGTGGGGAGGCCGGTGCAACGCTAGTGGATGATCCTAGTGTGCAAGAGTCTTCGAATGCAGGGGTTTCCCTTCGATCTGGAAAAAAATGTTTTATTCAGGAAAAGCATCCTGGTGGTGGTGAAAGGACCTTGAAAGGGTCCAAGGGTGGTGACGTTGGGGAGGGGGGTTTCCTCTAGTGTTGCTTGATTCTATGTTTTTCTTATGTCTATCATTACATGGAATTGTCGGGGGGCTGCTAGTCCTCAATTTTGTGTAGTATTTCAGGAGTTATCGAGGATACATAATCCTGATGTTTTTGTGGTGGTGGAGACACGTGTTAGTGGTGCTAGAGCTGCTCAAATTATTCGAACTCCAGGTTGGTCGAATCATTTTTGGCAGGAGGCACAAGGTTTTTCTGGTGGTATTTGGGTCTTCTGGAATACAAATATCAACATTTCAATACTACATGCATCGAAACAGTTTGTGCATATACAGTGTGAAAGGGATCACAGGCTCTTTTTTTGTTCTGCTGTGTATGCCAGTCTAGTTTATATGGGTCGGATTGATTTATGGCGGGACTTGTGTAACTTACAGCATCAAGTATCGAGCCCTTGGGTTGTTATTGGTGACATGAACTGTTGCTTGGATCATTCGGAGCGGGTAGGGGGCGTGGCAAGTCGTGATTATTGACGTGATGAGTTGTTGAATTTTACGAATGCTTGTGATTTATCGGACCTTAGCTTCACGGGTCCGAAATTCACCTGGTTCAGGGGGACTCTTCGGATGCGTCTGGACAGGGCTTTAGTGAATTCTCACTAACTTCGGGAATTTCCAGACTCGATTTTGACACATCTTCCTCGTATCAAGTCCGATCACAGGCCTATCATGTTGCGGTTATCACCACCGACTAAGGTGATGCCGAGACCATTTCGATTTCAGGCGGCTTAGCTTACCCATCCTAGTTTTATGCCCCTTGTTGTGCGCCAATGGAATTCTAATGTGTCTTGGGACATAGCTTATAGAGGTTTTGTGAAGGAGGTCAAGATTTGGAATCACAAGGTATTTGGTGATATTCTCTATCGTAAGCAACAGTTACAACACAAGTTGCAGGATTTTGATGCTCGGCTTGATAGAGACTGGTCTGACAATATTTTCGAATTGCAGGAGGGGATGCGTAAGGAGTATGAGCTGGTGTTGGCACAAGAGGAGCTTTTGTGGCGGAAAAAATCGGGTGTCAACTGGACTAATTTCGGGGACAGGAACACTCATTTTTTTCACATGTCTACTTTGGCCCGTCAGAGAGGAAATAACATCAGGTCTCTTATGGATAATTCGGGGCACTGGCAGGAGGACCCGAGCATTTTACAACATATGGATGTGGAGTTTTTCCGTGAGTTGTATTCGGTCGTCTTGACAATGTAATTTCTGTATATTTTCATTAACTATTAAAACGATTTGTTACATGTGAGTTTATAGGCATTACAAGGATC
>JANQAP020000176.1:1144166-1163490 GCA_026874005.2 Erythroxylum coriaceum
GAGTAAGGTTGGATGCCGCGGTATGTCCCGCAAACACACGCCGCCGACCTAAGGGCGGGGTGTGGGGTCCAACATTACACCTTCTAATAACACATTGTACCTGAACATATCACAAATGTTCAAGAAATTAACCAAATGAGCATTAGGATCCTTATTAGTTAGTCCATAAAATTGCATGTTGGTCTGTAATATGTTCATCAGTACTAGTTTTATTTCGAATGTATTAGTTAGTTTTCACTGGTGGTCTTGTTATTCCTTGTTGATTCGCATTGAACCCTAGCCTTATCAAGTACATAAGGGTCCTTGTTTTTCTCCTTGGTTTCTTTCCTCTGCCATTGTTCTCTATTTTACTTCTTGACACTTCACTTTTTGAAGCTCTCTTTCTTGCTTTGTGATGTTAAAGGTTGATATATCTTCCAATTTGCTCATGCTTTGAGTGATTCTTGTATTCATGCACCTAAAATCACACAATAGAAAAGTATCAATTCCTTAATTAAAAGGAACTCAAATCAAATAAGATGTTAATTCAATCCCCAAAAATAGCGTTAAAAACTTGTTTGCTTAGTTTTAAAGTATGTAAGATCACAAGGATATAGATTGTATATTGTAGTAAACAAAATATCGTTTCCACGAGGACCGGATTAGTCACCTAACAACTTGAGTCCACTTTATCTAAGGTAATAAAATATTGAATTAATAGAATTAAAATAAATTAAGTGAAATTGAAATAAACTAATAAAACTAAACAATTGAATAAGTGAAGCTAGCAATAAGAATGAAGTCAATTAATAGAAACTTAGGGGTTATTCTATCTTTGTTTTATCTTCCATTTTATCTTGTTAATTCAATTATTTTTTATCCTAGATATCCTAAGGTTTTGATTACCCCCTCTTGAGATCTAATCACGTAATCCTAATTGAAATAGATAATAATTGAATTGCATCCTCTCAATTCAAAAAACTACTTCTAACTACTCAATTAAATTTGAAGCAATCCTGAGGATAATTAACTCACAATTAAGATCTCTCTTCAATTGTTTATTAATCTAATATTTGTAGGTCTATTAAGTTACTAACTCTCATTACAAAACTTAACACTTATAACTTTGATTTGATCTTTTGATTTCTTGTCAAATATAACCACGAAAAATTCCATAAAGCATTAATATATTGAATTCATCAAGATAAAGTTATACAAAACCAATTCAAGAATAATCCCTATTATAGATTTAGAAATCCATAATCATGTTCAATACACCACTAATCATAATCAACATCCAAGACAATGAAATATAAGAAGAGAAAAGAAAGAAAACAGCTTTAAGTCTTGATCTGGAAATTCTAGAAGATTGGAGTTGTTCTTGATGTTTCCACTTTTGATCTCCTTATTTATGATGTGTAGCCTGCTCTTTTGTGTTTTGCTTTTTCTTTTTATACTATTGAACCTTCTACGATTCTTTCCAGGATTTTTTCCATTTGTTTTTGCTCCAAAAATAGCCCCAAAATGTCAATAATGAAAAAATCTCATAAGCTAGAACCTACCTTTGCACGATGATGCACGATTGTGCATCACCATCCAAACTCTGTAGCAAGATCATGCATAAGATCTTAATATTATGTTTCAATGGTTGTTTGAATTGTTTGTTAGTATGTGGAAGTAAGAAAATTTGAAGACACGATGAAGAAGGACTTGAAGAATAAGAACATGGATATATGATTGTGCTAGAGGGTTCATCCTCATATAGCTAACATACACGATCGTACATGTTCTTATTCTTTAATTCCATCTTTTCTACAATTTTTCTTGTTTCCACTCACTAAAAAACACATCAAACAACCCTTAAAATATAATATTAAGATAAAATCCTTGCTATAAAATAATCAAACAATTAAAACACATCAAAACATTAATAAGAACACAATTTTAAGCCCTAAACACGAGATTATCAACTAAGAAAATACTTTAAAATACAATTAAACATATAGAAAGCATAATATAATATTCACCTATTAGTTAGATAAGTAACCCTTTTCTATATTGACTCTCAAGACTCTTTTTAAAATTCTACTTTTTCTTCCAAAGCAAAGAATAACCTTTGTATAGTCTTTTCTTGGCAAAGAGGATCCCTTTTTTCAATCTTCATACAAAGTGAAAAAGAAACTTCATACCAATTAGAAGACTCATAGGTACAATACTTAATAAAGGATTACATCTCAAATTTATCTCACTTCTTCATATTGATTACTCAAATGGCTCACTCAGCCAAATATTAGATAATGATGCTCAAATGCTTGATAAACTTAGAAATGTGTGTATAAGAAACCCAAACACTTCTTGATGGTAAAAGTAATGAGAAAACACTACACTTATTTATAGTGTTTTAGTACCTTACTAGATGTTGGAGCCAAGAACTAGGCATTACAACTACTATTTATAGGGCACCAATCGACTAGTATAGTATATTAGTCAACCAATGTACATTGAATGCTCAAATTCACTAGCTATTGAGAGATTAGTCTACTAGTAGGCATCTTAGTCAACTAATTCATTAATCAATATTACAACGAACTCTCAATACATCAAATTTAACGCCTTTAACCTACATTAATCGACCATTAACTCATATATATTGACCAATCGCCCTAAAAACATGATTTTTAACAAAATTCAAATGCTCAAAACCAATTTGTTTAATGCAATTATGAATTTAAAACTTTTCAAAAATTTTCCTAAATCGTATTTGAAAGATTAAGAGGTCTTTCTACTAAAACCAAAAGCTTCAATGCCTCTTAATGCATGTAAAGACTCATTTAACGAAGTGAACTGAAATGTTTATGAATAGGGAGCCTTTTAAAGCATCAAATTAACAAAGGGAGATTACAAATAATAAAAAATGAAAAATGGCCTTGATAAGCCTTGAATTTCTTTTTTCCTTGGTTTGACCTTATTTTGTCAGCTGTAAACTTCAACTTCTCTTTATCAACTTCATAAACTATCTTCTTAGGACCTTGATGAGGCTTAATCTTCTTATGGTCTTGTTTTGATATTTATTTCTTTAGTTGTAAACTTCAAACTCTCTTTATCAACTTCATAAACTATCTTCTTGATTTTATGGCTTCATTTTATTCTTATATTTCTTTTCATCAAAATAATGAACTTATTAGTAGCAATTATGTTTTGTTATCATTAAAACATCAATTGGAACACCCTTGGCTCAATATTGATTATTGAACTTATTTAAGTTAAGAGTGAATAAGATTGATTATCTTGAGGATAAGTGAAAGCTTAGGTGCAAGGACATTTGATGTCCATAAAAATTTACATGTATTTCAAAGTATTTTACTAGGTTTTACGCTTAAATTACCTTCATTTACTCACTTTATATTATGTTTTTAGTTAATTGTAAAGATGTTTCCTTGGGATGAGAGTTATTAAGAATTGGAGAAGATTTCAAGTGAAAAACATAAAGGAAATAATTTCTAGTTGAACACAGTCTAGCATACGACCATTTATCCCTTATAAACCATATGTAGGGGATATAACCTAGAGGGGGACTGAGGCAGTGAGAATTTCTAAAGAGCAACATATATTGAGATAAGCTTATGTCCATTTCTAAAACTTTTACAGAAAGATATATGATCTAAGAAACTAGTTTTCTAGAACCTGTGTCCCTCCTTGGAAAGATATAGAAGGATCCATGGCCTTAGACACAGACACCTATTGTTCCTTATGCATAGAAATATATTTAAAGTGTGGAATAATTTGAGGAGACTCTTTTGGAATTTATCATTCTTTTCCATTCCAAAACTTAGGGTTAACCATTGGGAGGTAGACCAACACTTCTAAAGTCAATTGTAAAGTTATTTTTAATAGATAAATAAGATTAGATATCATCTTAATGGATTAACCTGTCCAAAAATACAAAGGTTTTCATATAAAATTATTTTTATCATATTGTATTTTATTTTATCAATTGTTTTTGACAATGCAAACATGATTCATGGCTACGTATTTTTATGTTTTGATACTAATTAGGACATATCCTAGTTAATGATAGCTCATTGGTAGTTATTGGGTATGACATGAACTATATGAAGGTACTTGAATGATCAATATAGGATTCATAGCTCTAAACTAAGCAAGGAGCATATTCTATTGTTCTTGATTATTGATTTGAGAAATCCTTGACTAAAGTAAAATGATATTTTGATGATAGTTTTCAAATTGTAACAAAAGAATCAATTATTAATGTTGAAAATTTAATATGAGTAGATTCAAATAAAGTAGACATTAATTTCATACACAAAAAGGTTAGTCAAAATTACTTTAACATTCTTAATATTAAAGTTATCACAATGCTTTGTTAAATTTCAATCTTAATCAATAGATACGAATTATTTAATTAGATCATTAAAGATAATTTGGAGGGGTTTAATTTATCTAATCTTTAATACAGCTCAGGGTTATAATTTATATTCATTAGCAATATATTTAAGAACTTAATAAATTACGCATAAGGATCAGCTGAAGAGACAAATGGTAATTTAATCTGTTTGACTTAATTGTAAAGTTTGAAAAACTTTACAATGAAATACAAGACATTCCATAAATAAAAATCAATATTAGATTTTAGAACTTATCTAGACCTAATTTCTATTTAATTAGAAGTAATTATAATTATAATTAAAGTTTATCTAAAATTATACTTTAATTAAATTACCAAAAGGTATGAATCCTAAATAGGTGTAAGTTCTACAGGAGTTAGCACTACTGACTTACCTCTTTCTACACTTCTGATATTCTCTTAACCAGCTTGTATAGATAGTATTAAAAGTTAGATACTTGTGTCATTATGATGGTCTTCATATAACCTATAAGTTTAAGGGGAATAGTTTAATAGGAAGCTAAGCTCTATAAAAGGTATAATTTATGATTCATATTTTGTTTTGTTTATAAATTAATTACTTTATAGAATTAAACTAATTTTGACTTTCAAAAAATCATGAAATTTTTTATCTTCTTCCATTGTGCTTGGGTTGAAATATAACCTTTCTCCAACACTAATGGTTCACTGACCATCTTTACTCAATAAATGGGTCTTAGAACCCATTTATAAATGTCAATAATAGTAGTTATAAAAATTCCGGTTACTTATCCTTTTCTTGTTAAAATAAGTCATTTTGCTTCTGTAAAGATAAATAAATGTGATTACTACTTGATTTAAGGGGACATATAAGTATTAATTTTTTTTCTCAAAGTTATACCTTTTAATAATTGATCAATTTTATTTTGTAACATAAGTTATAAAAATATATACATATGAATCTATCCGCAGTTGTGAATCCACTCCCAATTCACTTTCATATCCCAACTTATCCCGTCTGAACATTGACCATAATGATAGTCAATATAACTAAGAAAGAGGGGCGTGTAAGCCAAGAGCCCATAGCTGCCTGGCACTACACTGGCAACAGTGTTTGAAGCCATAGCTGTCCACGAGCCTTAAAGAGAAAATCCCCAACCCTCCTTTTTGGCAGATATGAGGAGTGAAAGCACATTCAATGAAAGAATCAACATCAATCCAAGTTATCGCCAATTAATGCAAACTGATGTTTGGAATTTACAAATTCAAGAGGCCAAGACTCTGGCAGAGATTGTAAAAGGACAACATAGAGTAAACGATCTGAAGAGGAAGTTAGTTGCACTCGCACAAGAGAATGTGTTGATTATGGAATCAAGTGCTAACACCCTGCTTTGCCTTGAGGATAAGCTCTTCAGTTGTGGTGCCAATGATCTCATTAGCACGTTTAAGACCGACAGAATAGTACCTTCCAAGAGTGTCCTGTATCCAAAGATAGATGTATATGCAAGTAAAGAAGAATTTTATAACATTCTCCTCCTACAATGTAAAACTTAGAGATTGGACATGGTAACTACTGACTTTAGCAAGTTTCTGCTATAATATTACCTCAAAATCATTCAATTGATTTCTATTGCAATTCTGGTATTACCCACTAGTTGCATCAAAAACAAATATACCAAATTTGGTGGAAGAATTAAACAAATTCTCACCCGAGAAACAATTCCAAACTTCTCTAACTTGTGAACTGCATCATCCACGTCAAAATTACAGCTCTCATTGAACTCTTCTTTAATTAGCTCCTCACAACGCAAATCCAAATCCTACTTAAAAATTTTAGAAACCCAAACATAAGTGATCTGCAATTCACCCAGAATTGAGCATTTAAGCAATAAGAAAGAGAGACACTACATAGACATGTTCAGATATATTTGTGCACATATTTAGGGAGATATTGAAGAATGCCTGCTTAGTAGCTTTGCCCTGCTCCATCAATATAAAGAAAGAAATAATGACCTCCTTGACCTGCAAGAGATTAGGAAACATGAACAATTTGGTCGGTTATCATTTAACATAAGATATTCCCATAATTATTTAGGATGTTGTCTTGTTACATGCTTGAGTATGAATATTGATGGCCACAGTTCAATAAGGATGTCTCTAGGACACTTTAGGAGAGCATATTTCTTTCATTTTCTTACCATTGCAAAGCAGCAGAATTTCAATATCCATATAACCGCATGGCCAAGACACCATATGTAAAAATCAGAAGTCATCAAGCAGCCGTTTGAGACAACTATGTTAATTCTTGAAACTGAATAACTACACAACAATCTTACTTCGAGCGAAACGTGCACAAGGAATAGAATGTGACAATAGATGAGATGTTTACTTAACAGCTGATGCAGAACTTTGACAAGTCAAGAAGTAGTGACAGAATGATCTGGAAAGCCACTATATCCCTAATGCAATATGTAGTGACAGAATGATCTGGAAAGCCACTATATCCCTAATGCAATATGCAGTTCATTCGAAAGAGGCAAAGTATGACTTGCAACATGATTGTCTGGTTAAAGGAAAACAACAAACTTAACACACACAGAGAGGGGAAATAGGGGGATGATAACAAGGAGAAGGATAGAGACTGACCTCCTGTTGAATGACATCATCACACAGGTGAAGAAGAGTACCTCTTCCACTATCTAGCTGTTTATCATACATGGACTGCGTAATTAAATTCTGATATGCAGCCAAATTTGCCTGAAAGCTGCAAGTAGTCACAGAATTAATACCAACATAGATGTCACTAGAAAGGACCAAGAGAAAAATATTCTAGATCAAGAAAGATTTGAATAGATCATCAACAGAGAAAGATGGCCATTAAGTATACATGAACAATATATGGGATGCAGGAATAAAATAGTCAAGAAACAATATACTATTGCAAAGTATGTATGGTACAAGAGAATCGATGTTAGCAGTACTTTAAAAAATAGCAAAAGATGGAATAGGCTTTTAATCTCAACCAGGCCAATTTTCTCTGTAACCTCTTTCATATGACCCATAAAACAATACAGAGCAAACACAATGCGAGAAAATGAAACTAGTTTGTGCTGTGAACACCAAAGAAATAGAGGTCACACACAAAAGCAGAACGCGACTTACGTGAAGTATGTCTTAGCACAGTAACCAATCACAGTAGAAACAACAGCAAAAATGACCCAGAGATCAGCTTTAGGCATTTCAAGCGAACTAACAACAGCAACCTGTTTAAAAATGCGTGTTAAGTATTTCCAAATAATCAGAGAATTGTAAACAACAGTTAACTGAAATAACTTATTTTTAAAGCTCACCAACCCAACAACGGCAGAACCAAGGAACTTGACCCAATCCATTGGAGTCAACCCAGGATTTTTCTTTTCAGGCTGGCAAAATTTGTAACAGACTATAAGTCAGTAATTTAACTTGATGCAAAATAGAATAGGTCGCCCAAAATCTTACAAGAACTATCTCCAAATCAGCCATTGGAATGTTTTTGAAATGCTTTACATATATCCCTCGTTCATCTTTTGGTTTGGTCCTTGCTCGTCTGGAAATTCATCATTCTTTGGTTGGTAAAATAATTCATTAACACGCAGAATAACTTCCCATATTAGAAGTGTTAGATAAGAAATTTTCAATCATGCTACCCTCTTTGCCACAAGACAAGATAACGAATCTGTTAAATCACAAGAGTATTATTAATGCAAGGGCTTTGTTTAACATGCAACAAATAGGAGCACATATCATCAGCTTCCTAATCTAAAAGATTCCTTCATAACAACTATCCATGCTTGGAAAGAGAGTTAGGGATTTACTATATCATGTTCATCTCATTACAAGCATTCCATCAAAATATAAAATAGTGCAAGACATACTGACAAGAATCTCGTCCAAAGAAAATAAAGGAATAACAAACGAAATAAAGCAGTACCTGTAAACAACTATTATCCTATCAAATGTGGGCTCCTGAATTGTAGTCTTGCTCAGCAAATTCTTCACACTGGGAGAAGGTAGGGAATGGACATGAGGATCGTTAAGCAGAAATAATCACAAGGAATGAATCATCATGTGCAACTTTATTTAACAAAGGCATACTGGAGGACTGCTTATGCCCATCACCATACATATGAAAAAGCTTACTGCTTTGATCATTCCAGAAAATGACACAAGAATCAATTAGACAATACAAATAATTAAAAATATTACGAAGAAGAAAAAAAAGGCATCCAGGAAAAGATTTTGAAGCAGTTGAATTTCACAAATTACATCAAGTTCCAAGATGTAAACTTTTTAAATCTAAACATCTTCAATTGGAATATTCTTTTAGATTAAACCACTCTATTTATTCATATGCATTTGCTTAACTAAATAGCTTCAGAATCTGGCATAAAAGATCAAACCAGAGGGTCAATTACCATGATTCCTTAAACCTAAACATGTATATTGCACAAAGGGGACAGGAATCATTCCTCAAACAATCATGAGTAAATTTAGAGAAATCTGACAAGACTTTCTTAGGAGTCAATTTTTGATATATACGAAAATTTTCTTTCAAATGCCATATTTAACCTTAGTTCCATGTTCTCCAAACGAATTCTTTCAACAAATAAATCCTCCTGATCTGTTTCAGACGGAATTTCATCATTTTTCTTTGGATGTTTCTTGTGTCTTCTACTTGACGTTCTGGACAAAAGCTTTTCTATCCTGCAACAATTATGACCAACAAAAGAAGTAAATGGTAATGATAGCAAATGCAGGTTCAGTAGAGAAACTACAAAGTGAGAGAAAATATTAAGGTTAAAAATCATTTATGTGCCAGGACATCTTTAAATCTTGTACTATACACTAAGCCAATCTATTTCAGAAGGAAATGCACAAAACTTCAAAAGTCATTTGTGCCATGACATCTTCAAATCTTGTATAAGCCAATCTCTTTCAGTAGGAAATGCACTTAAGGTCAAAAATCATTTATGGGTCATCAAATCTTTAAATTTTGTAATATACTAAGCCAATCTATTTCAGCAGTGGTCAAAAATCATTTATGTGCCATGACGTGTTCAAATCTAGTAATATACCAAGCCAATCTACTTCCCAGGAAATGCATTTTTTGAAAGCATCAACATGATGCAGAAGCTGAATAAAGTTAAATAACATGATAGAAAACGGTGATGCAGTTCACCATCCAAATCACTATGAAACCTGAATTCCTTAATGACTATGATAACAGTTGCAGCGTCATCATCTTCCTACCGGGTCAATCTTAGAATATATGCCCAAAAGCGTGCAATAAGCATGTCCACTTTCTCCAACACAAAGTAATCAGTTGTACGATCAATTCCAATCCCACGTCGGAAGATTATATACTAAAATTTAAAAAACAAAAACAATATCAGTTACCGTGCGACAAAACCCTGTTAATAGGACAAAGTATAAATAACAAGAACAGAATGTTGACGAATAATGAAAAAATAGCAATAGCAATAGTAGCAGTAGTAGCAATAATAGTAAAGAAAGAGTCAACTTGCATGCACATGCATCTAAAGATCAATTTGCCTCAATAAATATCGGAAAGGTTGATCTGCACTTCCCTTTGAGCACATAAATTAAATAAAAGTCACACAACTGAAAAGATTGATCTGCACTTCCCTTAAAGAATGCACATTCATATTACAGAGATGTCCATAGCATGGAATTTCTTGATTCACAGTCAACTGATAGAAATAAGTTATTCAAGTACAGTAATTTCATCTTGTCATTAACTAGTCAAATTTATTCCAAGCGTCCACAAACGCAAATCACTAAAGCCACTTCTGAAATAATCAAAAAATTTGAAATTTTGAAACTCGATAGAAAAATTAGGAAATGACAATTTATGTATTTTAACCAAATGCATCCTTGCCTTTTGGCATTGCTCTATATCAAAATCCCAAGTGTATAACCCTCAATTTTTGCTTCAAACTACAAGAACTTCCGAAAGGATTTCTCTTATAGTTTCAGAAAATTAATCATAGATGAAAAGAGGTTTATTCATCACGTAGAGAGGTATTCCCCTGAAGTGACAGGAACCATCTAATCCTGGTATTTAGCAAGGCTATCAAACATAAAGGATTCCTGGACACGCTTTTTCATCATAAAAGGGAAAGGATAAGTTGGAATAGGTTGGGAACACAAATTGGACATTTATGACTAATATTATGCCAGTATGTTCTCAAAAAATACCTAACCAAGAAGGTTAATTCTAAATAAAAATTCTTTCTGGCAAACCAAGAAGGTTAATTCTAAATAAAAATTCTTTCTGGCCATGTATAGTAGAGTTTGCAAATGCTTCAACCACTTCTAAAGCTGCTCCTGTGCATATTGGCTATACTGGAACTTTTGATCCATACTTGAGACCAAGTGTATCTGGTGTAGGTGAGGTTCCAAGAGAAAAGTAACTAATACCTACAAAATTAGATAAGTAAGCACAATAAGGTGAAAACATGGACAAGCAATCCAAAGCCTTGTCTCAGCAGCATTGCTATTGACTCTAGACAACCTAACTCTTCATTCCATCTAAGTCCCATCTTCTGTGCTATGAGTTATCAAGTACCATAATAACTACAAAATTGTCCACCTTTCAAAAGGTATTGATGAGAAAAAAAAAATCCAAAAAGTAACATATCTTTGAGGAATGAAGGCTCTAATGCTGGAGAGCCCATCAATAGGCCAAACTTTGGGTGAGATACTGCCACTGACAGAGCACTGATGTATCTTTGTCAAACCTGACTTTGATATTGAAACTTATGAGGATTGAGATAGAGACTAAAAGCATAGTTCAAGCCTCCATCTGTATTACATAACTGTAAGGGGTCTCAATATATTACTTCATATAAAATGGTAAGTAAAGATAACAACCAAGATTAACTGCCAACCATTGGTGTATATGCAATATTAATCACAGAAGGGCAAAATATTACATAACTACTATACCAAGGACCATACCAAGCAACCATAATAAGCAGATAACCTAGAGAACCAGCATGTATGAAACACCATTAATGTGTGGAAAATGGTTAATGATTTCACATGCTGATAGATTTTATAGGCATACATCATACTAATGCCGCAAAATCTTCCTCTAGAAATCATCAAAGAGGTTAAATGGATATTATAACCATAAGAGGTAAGAGGACTTCTTATGGTAGCAATTGTATCTCTTCATATTCTACCTCTTCTTCCAGAAGCAAAAAAAGGAAACACTTCAACATTAAGTTACATACACTGGTTGATTCCCAGAAAGTTTCCAACAGGCTGGAGTTTGATGCAATACCTTATCAGCAAAGTCTGGAAGGTTTTCATGAGGATGCTCAGCAAAATACCTCTTCAGAAGTCCCTTGTCCAGCTACACCAAAAAAGTAATTCATATATAAATAGAAGAAAACGGAAACTAAAAGTCACAATGAATGATGATATTTTGTTAGGGTCGTCGGTACACTAATGCCGCATCCTCAAATCAATCCTTCCCGTGGATTACTGACCCAATACAAAAAAGATACAATAAAAACATTGTGGCAATGAAATCTTGATATAATTAGAAACAAGAAAGCAGCAAATCCAAGGCAATAAAAATTATTTTTTTATAGAATTAAAAAAAAAGCACTCGCAATTAAAAGAAACCATTATTTGGAACTTATGGAATACAAACCTTAGATTCATCAACACTTATGGGAAGATTCAAAAGATATTGCCCTGAGAGGGCTACATCAATTTCCTCATCAGTTGTTAGTTTGAAGTTACTCTTATCCATCACCTGTACAACCAATAAGCCCATTCTTAAATTTCCACACTAGTTGTATACTTAATTTCTCAATGCTATAAACGAAATTGGTTAATAAACTCTTTTGGTGGATTTCCATGTCGACTCAGGTTTTATCAGACTTCCAATGAAAACTGGAACTTAACAAAGTAGTTTTCTATAATTCCAGTATTACTTTAGTTTTCAAGTTTATTGGCTCCCTTCTTAACTGAAAATTCTTATCTTTTTACTTCTATTTCTCAATAGTACATCATGAGTGGTCCAACTTAAGACATAATACAGAAGAAGAAAGTAACGGTCATACTACCTGAAATAGGTATGTCAAAAAATTTTGTTCAAGTACATCAATTTCTTCAGGAGTAAGGCTTTGCCGCTCCAATTTCTGAGCACCAGTCACAGGGTCGAAGAGCGAATATAATTGCTGCAGATGAAGGTGCAATTTATTTTAGATAATAGAAATGCTGAAGAAGCATCTTCATTTGCAATGTCAGTTTTGATATATTATAAAATAATATACATAGAGAGAGCTACAGAGAAGCCCACACACAAGCATACATAGTTATGTAAAGAAAGGAATTTCAGGGGCCCGGGAAAAGATGAATACCATCAAATCTTCAAACTGCAAAAGATACCAAGCTCGAATTGTGTACTCAACACGTTTACAGAGCTTCAAAAACTCGGCCCGATCAGAACTGAGCTCTGCAGAAATTTGACAAGTTCAGGGTCAATTGAAGTGAAACAACTAGTTCAAAAGTGAGGTACAACTGAAATTTATAATATTAATTACAAATATATGTATATGTATAAAAAGAACAACGGAAGAATTTCCATGTTAAGCATAGGGTATAAGAAATTTTGCCGTTTCCAGCGTAATTCAATAAAATGAAAAAGTCCCAACACCAACATTGCTACCTCTATCCAACTTAGGAGAAGTTGTAAACCACAAAATTTAACATGTGGGTCACCAAGCAAAGGCTGAATAAATAACATGGAACCGGGGACATTCAGACAGGCCTGAAAGCCCTCGAAAATAAACTTATGGCACAAGTGTAACTGGTGAACAAACAGAAAAAGCAACTATGTCTATTTGATCAACTTGAATGACCCAATTATGCATAGAAGCAGAACGACACATTCATTATTATTTCTATGGAAGCACAAGGACAACATGGTATAACCGAAACCACAGGAAAGAAGAAGAAAGAGATAAGATAGAAGTGAGGGCAAAAGGGGTACCAATAAGATTGGCCAAGGTCATGATAAGCTTAGGTTTGAGAATTGGAATGACGGATTCCTTCTCCAATCTAATAACTTCATTGTTCTTCTTCTCCATTTGGATTCTTCAAGAATACCAGTTAGTCTCTGGCTGTCTCTTGCGGCCTCCTGGGATTTATGGCACAAGGAAAGAAGAAAAGCGATTCAATGACAATCAGAAGTTAAAGCAGATTCTTTTTTTCCTTTTTTTTCTTGGAAAAGCTTTGGGTTTGGAATCTAAAAATTGTACAGGGACTAATAACTGTAAATAAATTAAATGGAAATACTCTTAAATTCATTCATAATTGTCATTTATTTTATTTAATTCCAAAGGTAACTCCGTTTCTTCTCCTAATCAAGAAGTTTTCAGGCTAACTTTGTACGTGCCTTGGGTGGGAGGAGTAGGACCAAGTTCTTGCTTGAAATGTGCTTGTTTGTTGCGCATCCCTATCCTTTCTAATTCCGTAAAGCCAAGAGCGACAGACAAGACCATGTCTTCGTTAAGATCACAAACAATAAGAACAGAGCTTTGCTTGGTTTTATCTTCATACTATAATATCTTCGTACCATAAAAAGGGAACTATTGAAAACAGTTTTTTTCTTGATTAAAAAAATTACACCGATTTAGTTAGTTCAATCATAAAAATTTTAAAATGTCTAATTTTTAGTTCGATTTTTTAATAACTTTTGTTATTAAAATTTGATCAATTTATTAATTAATCAGTCAATTTTATAAATTAATAAATTTTTATAATTTAAAATAAATTAATTAATTTTTATTTAATAATCTTTTTTAATTAGACTTCAAATTCTTCGATAAGTAAATATTCTCTTTTAACTATATTTTAAATTTTTTAATTTTATATAATCTTTAATCGATTTTATGATTATCTGATACTAATTGAAATTTCCAAACTTTAAATCTTTTATTTTATTGGTTTAAATTTTGGTCTAATTTTTAAAACTTTGATTCTTTTACTAACTATGGTTGTGTATTATTAAATCTTCCCAAATTTTACATATCAATCAAACTTTTACTGAATTGTTGTTATTGGTATTAGACCATAGAAACAGAACTAGTCCCACTTTGCTTTTGGTCATTTTGATATTCTTTCTCTTTTTTAAAATTCTTCTTCGATCATCTTCATATGCACAGGTATGCGTACACTACCAAGTGCAGACAGCTTTTCCCAAATAACATAAACTCAACCAACATAAAAGACTCCACCAAAAAAGTATATATATATATATATATGTTACATAAAATTCCCCACGAAGGCCAACAAGTAGATTAGAGCACTAAACTCTATTGTGAAACAATAATTTCAGGTAAGAATTATTTATTATGTGTCATTTAAGTAAGTTCAATCTACCATCTTAAAAGCAGATCAGAGAAGCATATCTCAAGGATTAGATCATTCTAAAGTTGATAGAGCCTTCAAAGTTCATTTAGATAGTAGAGAATTGCTACAGCCTTTGTTCATTGGAGTGACTGAACCTTAAAAGTTTCTTTTATTGCATTTAAATGGCATCATGAAGAGCAATTTTCAACATTAACAGATCCTCTTTCCTATGGTTATTATTCAAAGATAACAAATTGATCAAATCATGTAAGCTCAAACCTGAAGGGAAAATAATTGTATTTAAAAAAAAAAAGGTGAGCCAATTGTAAGCAAATTCTAATATATATTCAACAATAATATACATTAGAATAACACATAAAATAAATGCTGAAGAAAAATGAAGTACTTCCTGTCATTGTTGTTTGTGCTTGAAGAGATGCATTTTTGGAATTCTTCTAAGCTCTCAATTCTCAATCTGATGGTGTATGTTTTCTGAAGAGAAAAGAAGCTTAGGGGACTCCAAAAAATCTGCAAGAATATTTATAAGAATGTGCTCCATCAAGTACACCAAAAGTTACCATAAAACCAGGAATTGATACCCGTTAACTACATAACGTTTGGACCATTACTATAAGGAATACAAACAGTTCTCACATTCTCCCACTTGGTCCATACATTTAACTTGGTATCAAATCATGATCTGATCCAAGTACAATATACGAATCATGGCAATAAGTCCTCTAGTGGTTTGAGTATTATCTTTCATGTATTACAGTATACTATAATTGTATCGATCTGAATGTGGTAACATTACTTAATAAATAAACCTTATGTTTATTTCAAGTCTAAAATAATAAATTTTCTCTAAATTCAATAATGTGAACCATAATATGAGAAAATATTATAAAAGTTTCATAAAAATAACATTGTCCGTACAATGAAAACTATATAATGGAACTCAATCTCGTTTTACAACATGATCCTTGAACTTCACTGATGGCATGCCTTTAGTTAAAGGATCAACTATCATCAATTCAATGCTAACTTGTTCAATGACCACTTTCTTGTCCTTAACACGTTCCTTTATAGATAAAAACTTAATATCGATGTGTTTACTTTGACTATCACTCTTATTGTTTTTAGCTAGAGAAACAGCAGTTGAATTGTCACAATATATGCTCAATGGCCTAGAGATAGAATCCACAAGTCTAAGCCCATATATGAAACTCTTTAGCCATATACCATGTGATGTAGCCTCAAAACAAGAAAAAAACTCAACTTCCATAGCGGAAGTAACAATCAAAGACTGCTTGGCACTCCTCCAAGGTATGGCTCCATTGGTAAACATGAAGATAGAACCTGATGTTGATTTCTGTGAATCAACAAACCAGCAAAATATAAATCTGAGTACCCTGTTACCTCCAGATTGTCGTCGCGTCTGTACGTAAGCATGTAATCTTTGGTCCCTTGAAGGTACCTCAATACTTTCTTTGCAACTCTCCAGTGATCTAATCCTGGGTTACTCTGATATCTGCCTAATATTCAAATAGCAAATGTAATGTCAGGTCTTGTACAAACCTGAGCATACATTAGGCTTCTGACTACAGAAGCATATGGAATGTTTTTCATTTTTTCCCTTTTAAAATCATTTTTAAGGCATTGGTCCAAATTGAACCTGTCTCCTTTCACAATGGGAACTACACAAAGTGAACAATCTTTCATCAAAAATCTCTCTAAAACTTTATTAATATAGGTTTCTTGAGACAAATCAAAAATACTATGGAATCTGTCTCGATATATCTTAATACTAATGACATAAGACACATCACCCATATCTTTCATTTCAAAATTTTTAGAGAGAAATTGTTTCACATCATGTAAAACCCCTATCATTGGTTGCAAGTAATATGTCATTCATATATAATACAAGAAAACAAATTTTACTCCCACTAACCTTCTGATATATACATTGATCTATGATATTTTCTTCAAAACCAAATGATGAGATAATATTGTGGAATTTCAAATACCATTGGCGAGACGCTTATTTCAATTAATATATGGATCTTTTAAGCTTGCAAACCAAATGCTCACTATTATTAGAGGAAAATCCTTCCGTTTGTTTCACGTAAATCTCTTCCTCTAGGTCACTATTTAAGAAAGTTGTTTTCATATCCATTTGATGCAATTCCAAGTCAAAGTGAGCAACCAATGCGAAAATTATACGAAGTGAATCTTTTTAGACACAGGAGAAAATGTATCTGTGTAATCGATTCCTTCCTTTTGAGTGAATTCTTTTGGTAATGAGCTTTGCTTAGTATCTCTCATTGTTGCCTAATGAGTCTTTCTTTGTCTTAAATACCCATTCGCAACTTATGTGTTTTGCTCCTTTAGGCAACTTAACAAGATCCCAAACATCATTATTCTTCATGGAATTCATTTCTTCCTTCATGGCATTGTACCATAAATTTGACTCATTGCAACTCATGGTTTATGAAAATGTTTCAACATCATTTTCGGCTCCTATATTGTAGTCAGATTCTTATAAATATACAACATAATCACTAGTAATAGATGATCTTCTTGTTCTAGTAGATCTTCTTAATGTTGCACTAACATCCTCCTACAGAGTCTGTTGTTCAATTAGTTGCTGAACGTTTTCAGGTAATTCCTGAATAACTGGATCTACTAGATTTCAACAATTTATGGAACATCTTGATTGTTGTTTATGTTTATGTTAGGCTATTGAATTTCAACAGTTGGTTGTACAATGTGTATTTGAACTTGAGGATCGTTGTGAATAACAATCACCTTACTTTTTGAGATTGAAGGTTGAGTATCCAAATGATCATTATCAAAGACTATATCTTGAAATTGATCCCTACCACTAATCAAATCATATCCACCATAATATTCCCTACCTCTATCAGATCTCACGATTTTAATTTGCTTACCGCATTGTTTCTCTACTTCAACTTTAAACATTTTAAAAGCATCTAGTGCTTCATTCTTATTATGAAGCAAGTAGAGATATATATATATTGTGAGCAATCATCTATAAATGAGATGAAGTATTTCCGAACATACGAGTCCATATCTGGACTATAAATATCTGTATATGTGATTTCTAATATGTTTGAACTTCTCTTGGCACCTTTCTTTGATTTGTTGGTCTGCTTTTCCCTTATGTAGTCCATATAAGTATCAAAATCAGCAAAATCTAAAGCGCTAAGTACTCTGTCAGTCACCGATCTTTTAATCCTTTTTATGGGGATATATCTTAATCTCTGATGCCACAACATAAAGGAATTTTCATTCATGACACAATGTTTTGTTCCAACATGAAAATGTGTTACATTGTAACAGGTATTATCTTGTAAATTAAAATAGAAAAGACCATCAAATAATGTACCATTCCCAACAACTTCAAATTTATAATGTAACTTTAAATATTTGTCTGAAAAATGAAAGGAATATCCAAATGGCACAAGTCTTGAAGCTGAAATCAATTTCCTAGAGAAATTGGGAATATAAAATGTCTTTTCTAGTTTTAAAATAAAACCAATACATAAAATTAAATTGCAATCCCCAACAGCCTCCATATGTAAATGTATCTTGTTTCCGAATAAGATATATTGCTCACTTCCCACTGGCTTCCTTGGTTTTGCAAATCCTGCAACACATTTGTAATAAGGATTGTACAACTAGAATTAATCCACCATGTGTCATGATAAATTTTATCCATATTAGATTCAAAACAAACTAGTGAAATTAGATTACCTTTTGTTTTCAAACCATTCCTTACATTTGACACAATCCTTCTTCATATGTCCTTTTTTCTTACAAAAGAAGCAATTGGATTCCTTCTTAATGTCAGTTTGGATAGGTATTTGATCTTTTCCCTTTGAGTTGGCTTGATTTTTCTTCTTTCCTTAAACAACTAGATGTGCACTCTGCGAACTCTCTTCCTGCTCCATCGATAATCTCCCTTCCTCTTGGACACACATGGTCATTAATTCATTTATTGACCACTTATCCTTATGTGTATTATAAGAGATTTTAAAGGGACCGTATGACGGTGGAAGGGTGTTCAAAATGTAATGCACGAGGAAAGAATCAGACATCTTAACCTCTAGTTTCTTTAACTGAGTTGCAATGTCTCTCATCTTCATAATGTGCTCACGCACACCTCGGACCCTGGTGAGTCTTGTAGGTGAAAACTTCATAATTAGGGTGCTTGTAAGTGCTTTGTCTAAAATTTCAAACTGCTCATCAACAACCTTTAGTAGAGCACGAACATTGTCATGTTGTTTTACGGAACCACGAATCCCAGCAGAAATTTCAGTTTATCTGTAATGATATTCACAACGCAAAATATAAACATAATAGTCATAGAAAAATCTACTTCATGTTAAACATTTATTCAAATATAATATCAACGCATAATGTATATAGACATAAGCCAACAATTCAGGTGGTAGAGGCTCACCATGCCCTCCCATGAGCGTGCTAGTTCGAGCCCTGGCTGTA
>JANQAP020000176.1:1164323-1191503 GCA_026874005.2 Erythroxylum coriaceum
AACCAAAATACAAAACCAATACTCAACACCCGCACACACACATTCACGCATGCTTAATTCTTATGGGTTTCCAAAACTCACGTTATGACAATTGAAAGGATTTAACTATGGAGTTTTGTGTTTTCTAGAACCTAGGTTTCTAACTTTCTGAGTTTATGTTTTTATCAAATGCACAGACACAAAGATAACTCCAAACTTAAGAACTTTGTTTCGTTTCTCCAGAAATTGTATAACTTGCAAACCAGAAAACACAACCAGCACTTGGCAAGTCTCCTATTCCAGAATTCCAGAATTTCAGAATTTTTCAAATATCATATCTAATCTGATTTTTCGATTCCAAAATTTGATCAATAATAATCAAATGTTTAATCAAATTACAGAATTAAAATCCTATTCTGATACCACTGTTAGAAAATTGGGTCAGAATCTAATCCCGACCGCAGCGAAATAATTATGAAACTTTTTTGCAATTTTTGATTTTCCGAAAACTAAGATCTATTTGATTCTATAAAATGATTAACACAAATCATAATAAAGTAAAAACTTAATTCGTACCTTATTCCGAAGCTTGATAATAATATTGTCTTGTCCCTCGAACTGTTCCCGAAACTGATCCGTTTCAACCACTGTAACCGCACAAATATCCGACCTCTAACGGTATCCACAGAGCGAGTTGAGAGAACTCTGTAACTCTTACAAAGAGGGTTAAGCAAGAAATGCTAGCTCCATAGAGTTTAAGCCTATTTATAATAAGCTTTGGGCGTTTTAGTAATTTAATCGAAATTAAATTATAATTTCAATTAAAGTTTAATTAGAATTATAAATAATTCTAATTAAATACCAATTAGGCTCACATAAGATTCAATATCTTATATTGATCCTTATTTATTAAATATCTCATATTTATTATAAAGTTTCTCAAACTTTACAATCAAGTCCAACTTAATTAAATTAACTTTGCTCTCCTCAACCCATTCTATATGTGAAACCCATTAGGTTTCTAAATATGTTGGCAATGATTATAAATTCTAATTTTAATTCATAATTAGAATTAGATAAATTAAAACTCCTTTTAATTTAGCTTTAATTCTCTAATTAAACAATTTATAATCATAGATCAATATTGGCGTCTAGCAACGCATCATGACCATCCAAATATTTAGGAATTTCAAAATAGTTTTGATTAACCTTTCCGTGCATAATTTTTTCGTATAATTCATTCATTTCATCATACAATGTTTCGATTAGACATAGAGCATGAAATTAATGTCTACTCTATTTTGAGTCTAATCATATTAGTTCTCCGCCATTAGCTATCAATTCAATTAATGACGTTTTTAAACTATTTACAAAGCATCATTTCACCTTGACCAAGGATTTCTTGAATCAATACTAATCGAGAACAACGAAACATTCTCTCTAATTACTTTAGGGTGATGAATCTTATCTTGATCACTGGACTATCTCAATGTAGTTCATGCTACATCCAATGACTACCGGTTAAATGACCCATGATTAAATAGATCATAAGTAATATTAAAACATAGCAATCCCCATACAAGATAACTTTGATAGTTTCAAGTCAAAAGATCACTTATACAATCATCAAAATGAGAATTCCATAGACATAAAGTAATGTTTCAAATGAATTCCTTATATCGGGTCTGTTCAGTGAACTTGTTCTCTAAGAAACACTTACATGTTTGTTTAAATATCTCTATACTTTAGCCTATGAGATCGACTACTTCCTTCATAAGAAAAAATAAAACGTGTGCTAGTCTTTTTACGTTCTATTAATGTCCAATCTTAATAAAACAATAAATAGAAACATTTAGAAATAATACATAAATGCAATATGAATATCATAATTATAATCTCATCATAATTTCATTTGCAATGCACAATTATCTCATGAATTTTATCATATACATCTAAACACGTACAATATAAAGAATGTCTTTAAATAATTTATCACTAAACTACAACCAAAGCGATTGACTGGAGGGCGTAAACCAACACAACCCACTAGTAGATGTATATTCATGATTTGCAGTTTAATCAAAGTTAACTGCTGCATGCCAACTGCTGGCCACACACCACTACCAGAAGAAATGGGGACTCCCTTACTGATGGAAACATCGGAATTATTAGCACGACACAGACGCATCTTAAGAAGTTTCACATCTGACTTGGCACTCATAATGTGTGTTCTGAATCCACGTCTACGGGGATAGGCTCATCGCTACCACTAGGGGAAAAAATATGCTGAAAAAGATTGGAACCGTAGGGAGACACTACCAGAATCTTCATTAGCTGACTTGGGATCTTCGTTTATTCCCAATTCATCATTCTGCTTTTGAACCATATTTTTATTGTCCTCTTGCTCTGTTCCCTGAGTGCCCAACCACAAACAAGTCAAGTGAAGAACAACCATTTTCACTTAACATGCTCTCAGAAACTTACAAATCACTGAGCTTCTGCAAAGCTTCCAAAATATTTAATAAAAAGGGAGAGAGATCAGAGCATAAAACACAGAGACAAACCTCCAAATCATATCCAAGGTTCTTGCTCCTTCAATATTTTGAACATGAAGCAATATCTCAGGATTCTCTTTCTCACCATCCTGAATAACCATAAACGCAAACGGTAAAGCTGAGAATGATTAAGACAAACTCACCAGGCCCCCGCCAAATGATTTAATTTTAGATTCCACAAGTAAATAAAGAGACGCCAGATGTACGAGGCCAAAATCATACTTCCACTACATATTTCAGTTTGTCTGACAGGTCTTGTATCAAAGACATGGTAATCTCCCTTCTCTGGCTCTGCCTGTTTTTCCTACTTGTATATGCCATAGGAAGATCTTTTATATGTCAACTTTAACCTATATACATAAAAACTTATATTGAGAAGGAGAAAAACCAAAGGTTTCTTATGTTTGGATATATGTTCAATTCACCATATAAAACTCATCAATGCTGCCGCAATTTTTTATTCTACTCTTTCAAAAACCCCTCATATGGTTGTACATGCAATGTATCAAGGTCGCCTAGCACACTGTAAGAGACTTACATTGAATGCTTTTACCAGATTGCTTTATACTCTTAACAAGCTCATGCTGCTTATTGCTTATCTATAAAAGCACAAAGGAAAAACGATTGCCAAACCCTCCAAAATAGCAATCTGGCAGCAGCTTCTACAACTTAACTAGTTAAGCTAATTTTCAAAAAAAATACAATAATAAGATTGATTTAATTTAGTTAGTGCATCATGTGCCCACTACTAACCATCCAAAGTGGTCAAATGGACAGTGAAAACTCATGAAACTAGATTTTTGTGAAGCAAGTCAAAAGGTTAATAAGGAGATGTAACCATTGCAACATATTTAGAAAAATGGACTTCGAGGCATTTGTGAATAAAGAATGACGAGTTAAAGCATGAAGCATCCAGACTGCCCCACTAATAACCTACAATAAGTTCCCCTTCATTACAGTTATAACTGCTTAGAAAGTTTTATCAACAAAAAGGAAGTGTGACAATCCCAACAACATATCAGGATTCAAATGTCTTATAATATTTATAAGTTGTGATTAAGCTTCAACTTTCTAAATTAGAGACAACATCAAATGCTATGCCTTGATGTTCAATGGTGTCAATTAAGTAGGACAAGAATTCAACCAAAAACTTTAATCCAAAAGGACTATCACTGAACATTACAAGAGATACTCCTGATCTTCCAATAAGACAGGCATATGAAGGTACTTTTCCTACTTAGAAAGCAAGATGCCTCAAGTCCATCCCAAAAGTAACAAGTATGCTCTCCAGAAAATTGCTAACCCATCCCCTTTCCACCAATGTATGAGTTGGAAAAGAGTAAAATCCAAGTATAAGCAATTAAAGAAATAAATGCTTACCTTAAAAAATGACATATCTAGCACCATCAGCATGATGGATATTACGATTGAGTAGATTGTCTCCTCTCCTGAGTCTTGCATAATTGGAATGCAAATATTTTTTATTTTTCCCCTTCTATGAGCCTTTCTCATACACCTATGGCAACAAGCAAGATCAATTTCAGATTGCATGAAAAAGTGCACAAGAGAGAGTCATCTCACAATTGACCTTGAAGTTAAGTTACTGTTCTTTTGGCAGATAGATCAAATGCACATGAATTGTAAGACGCATTCAGAAATGCAAGCTGGAGGATCGATGATTTTAGTTGGCATATATTGCATCAAAACTGTTGATAGAACTTAAAATTAGCGCAAAAGAGCTTAAAGTCCATAAAACACCTAAAAGAGGAAAAAATAGTCAACTACAAGATTGCTGGGATAAAGTGGGAATTGAGTTAACAACAAAGACAATAAGAACTGAAAATTTAAATTATGTTAAGATTATTTATTAAATAGGAAATAGTAACAAGTTATATATGTTATTCTAGTTTTAGATATGTTATCTTAGTTGTTTAGGAGTTAAACTTTAGAATTTTTATTAGAATAGGATTTAAATTTGTTAATTAACCCTTCCTACTAGAATAAGGGTTCTAATAAACTTCTCAATAAATATGTATGTACTCAACCCTTCAATAACAAGATATCTTGAATTTTTTTCTATTTCAATTAAAAAGTGTGATGCTTTTTTCTAAGAGTAATTTTCAGACCCTAGGAGTGATTCTTAGTTCCTACCCTCCATTACTTACATACCTCACTAAAATTCCAGCAACCAAAACCCTAAATTTTAGCCATAATAAATCCTGAAATCTTAACCTAAATTTCCAGCAATCAAACCTTAAAAACTCAATTATATCAAATCTAAAATTTCATCATTTCAAGATGTAATATTCCAAAGACCTAATATCAGACATATTTCCCGATTTAAAGTAAATTCTAACTACTAGTTAATATTTCTTTTATTTGTCCGACATCAGATATATCAAAACAATGAACTATCAATGTCAATTGTAGGTATCTAAACATGTAAACCTGATGTTCAACGTCAATTTTAGGTATCTAAACATATAAACCTAATGTTCGAATCATGATTACAATAGGTCAAGTAAATTTACCAATGGCAAATGTCATAACTTCATAAGCCATCTCAAGGCCATATATGTTTAAGAAAAGAAACAACGAAGCAATCGTCCACATGGCTCTTTATTATAGGAAGACTCAAAGATGCAAGTTAGGACCATACATTCCCAAATTCCATGAAGGACCATAGGTTCCCAAATTCCACGAACTACTGCTCTATATTGGAGGGGAAATGTAAAACTTGCAAAAAAATCAGGGATACCGAATGATAAGATTACAAGGGAAACGTTAAAAAAGAAAAAAACTCAACTAGAAGTTGAAAACTTAAGCATCCCCTAAGATGGAAACGAAGCCATATACGCATAAGTTTCAATAATAAACTTATATAGGAGAAAAAAGTGACAATGAACAAGCTCTTTAAAACTAGAAAAAGAATAAAAGATTCTAACAACAATGAACAAGCTCTTTAAAACTCTCAGTGACATGTGATATTCGCATCTCAGTAACAATAAGGAATACGTGGACAACTATAGTTGTATAATTTAGAATTTGTAATGGAATCAGTCACCACTTCCACTGCTGGATCCTCATTACTTTCATACATGTTCTTCAACTTCGGCAAATAATTTGTCATCCTGCATAATAAAAAAGAATAAAGAAATCAACAAATATAGAAGAGGCATGAATATCAAATAAAACTACTGGATTGAATAAATAGATAAAGTCAGAGGTAAGTTGCATACTCATGGTGGTAAATCTGTACTTGTGAGTAGTATGTTTTGTTGGCAGCCTTTAGGTACTGTTCACGACTAGGAACTTCATCATGCTGAAGTTTACCAGAACAAAATGAAGCTCCCCTACCAGCATATGTTCCATATAAAAAGTCAAACTCAAACTTTGGACCATCCAATCCATCATAAAAAGGTTTAGTTCATTGCAAAACATAGGCTAAAGGATCATGGGTTTAGTTTGGAATTTCTTCTGGTACCAAGAAAGTGCATGCACATCACTACAACAGAGAATAACGTTATGTCAAGTAGTTCTTGGAGGCAGAATCCCATGGATGATTATAAAGCTTCCCAAAGAAAATTACAGGTAATAGATTATGAAATCAAAGAAAAGTGGAAGTCTACATTTCCTTTTCAATCACTTTGCTCAGAAGCTAAGATTAATAATCTGACCAACTTAACTCCCTACACTACCACCAACGCACCAAAAGAAAACTTTTGAAATATCTGTGACAACCGCAAGAGGAACTAGAATTCTTATTGGATATTTGCTCACGTATCCACATCAAACCCAAAAAAAAAAAAAAAAAAGATGCAGGTTAGCCAAAATTTGAACATTATCCATTATAGCAAACATCAAAGACTATTCAGACAAAGAAGTTTCAGCTTTACCATCAAGCGCAAGAACCTAAACAATGAGTTTGAAAAACATACATCCTTAGCAATTCAAAACCATTTTAACAGTACTTGCCATTTCAGAAGGGGATTTCCAAAATAATAGTTGTGCCCATCAAGCAATGATTGTACAACTTCTTCTGACTTTTGTCCTACAGGCAGATACTGCAAGAGAAAATATCTCTCCGATAAATTTGTCAGCGAAACCTAAGCCAAATTCCATATTTCAATAGCATCATGCATCATGCTCAGTAGGAAAAATATAATTTCCACCGACAACATCGGTCACAAATAAACATGGAAATTACCAGTACCTCGTTTGGAACCACTTCTTACAATTTGTTTAACTCAAAAATTTCTTGCGGAACGGCAAAAATATCTGCCAAACATTGCAAGAGTTAGGAGCAGAATCAATAAATTGTAACACGTAACGAGAACTTACTCATGTATCTTTAGTTACATATTTCGGATTGAACGTTAAAGAGTAATAAACGAAAAAATATAGAAAATACCTGATTTCAATTTTATGATTTCAAATGAACTTTTCAAAGTTGAAATGAGCGTTAATTTATCGCTATCTTTACGGGAATTACTCACCAGAATGCAATCAAACCTTTCTACAATTTTCTAAAAATATAAGTTCTCTTAACGGGTCAGAGAATCCTTATACTTACGAATGATATCAGCAATTACAAGAGATCTTAACCTTTATATATAACATTCATATCAGATTTCTCCATTACAGGCTCGATACAGGTCCGATCTATACTGATCAGAATCTATTTTTCACCTGGACTTCGACCTATTGACTTAGATCATTTATTGGCCCAGTTTATTATCTTTATACTGATCAAATTATGTAACTTAACCGTTATCTTATTGAAAAACCGAAAAAAGCAATTAAATGTTGTCCAATTTTAAGGAAAATGTCAAAAATTTCCAACATTCTCCCCCTTAGATAATACTTAATTGTAGTGTTGATTCAAGTTTAAAATGGTTTAAAAACTTGGTTAAGCTACGCTATTATAATAGTCGATTAAGTTTAAAAACAAAACATTTGATCCAAAGATAGTGAAAGTCTATCATTCTGTCCTGCAAGGCTCTCAACACTGAAAAGTATCAAATAGATGTGTCATGCATGACACAAATCCAATACACTCACGCATATCTAATACTTCACTAACATGAATGAAAAAATGAAGTGTGAAAACTAAGATAATACTTGTATGATCTAAATTATATCATCTTCGTTTGCAGGTTTCAATTTCTCCAACTCTATGCTAAACTGTATTAGAGAAATCTTGGTTTCTCTAACCGAACGCTAAACAACATTAGAGATATCCCGTAGGTGTTTAAACCATACAATTTTGGTCCATAGAACCAATATGAGATTACCTTAAAGAACCATTATGTAAGTGTAATTAGTGAAAATGTCATTCCTTGTATGCTTCCTAATGATGGCATCTTTTTTATGATTGAGGCAGGTTTGGATGATTTCTAAATAAAGAGAGTTAGGAACAACGACCTACCTAAAGATGTTTTTGTTGGATAAGGCTTTAGCACCTATCATATCATGTTGAATTAATGGTTTGAGAGTGGCAACAGCTCCTAAGTTTTCTAAGGATCCTACTAAAAGCCAATTATCAAACCAAAAGCTTATTGATTTACCATTTCCAATTAGAAAGACAAAGTCATACTTAAACATGTCCTTTCTTCTTAATAGCTCTAAAAGTTGATGCTACGGATGGTTTAAGCTTCAAGTTCTAGATACTTTTATTCTTATTGTATATATCATGAATTTATGTGGACCACAAAGCTTGTTTGTCGGTCATTAGCCTTCATAATCTCTTAATGAGTATGTCTGTGTTTATTGTTTGGAGGGGAGTTATGCCAAGACCACCTCTGGCTTTTCGGATGCAAGCATCCTTCTATCAAATTCTAGCTTTTCTAGAAATTTCTTTATTGCCTAACCATATGAGTTTGTTGCAAATTTTATCAATGCATTTAATGATATTAGCAGGAAGAGCAATATGAGCAACCCAATATACATTAATGGAATTCAAAACAGAAACAATGAGGTGAGCTCTGCCAGTAGTGGATAAAATCCCATACCTTAGAAATTTTGTTGTTAATTTTGTCAATCATGATGCTAAAGTCTTTGGAAGAAAGTTTTGAAGCAGATACTAGAATTCTAAGAAATAGGATAAGGAGGAGCTAGAATTTAAAACCAGTAATATTCCTCATAGATTGTTCCTGTCTCGTTGCACTTATTGAAAGATAGAATCCACTCTTGGAACAATTGATTTCTATCATAAAGAGTTTGTTAAAAACCTTGAAAGCCTTCATGAGTGCCGAAACAAAAGTGGAGTCCACTTCAAAGAGGATTATGAGATCATTAGTAAAGCTTAGATTTGTTGTCTATAGTTTCCCACATCTTGAGTGGAATTTGAAGTGCTTGGTTTTATCCATTACTCTTTTTAAGAGTTTTGTTGAAGACTTATATCACTAGAGCAAAAAGATAGGGTGATATAGGATCTCCCTGCTAAATCCCTTTATAGCTTTTAAGAGATTCGGATGGCTATCCTTTAACAAGTATCCTGAATGAGGGAGTGGTTATACATTATGTAATATATTGAGTGAAAGCTTCTAAAAATTATATAGCATTAAGGATGTTTTTCATGAAATTTCAATCCACACTATTATATGCTTTTTTTATATCAATCTTAAGTAAATAGTTCATGCTCCCTCTTTTCTTAGAATAAGTTCCATTAGCTCTTGCAATAACAAAATGTTACCATCAATGATTCTTCTAGGTAGGTATGCTAGTTGGGTAGGATTAATTTAGTTCTGGAGGACTCATTTCAACCTGTAAGTCGAGATTTTAGAGATGATCTTGCATATTATGTTGCAACAGGAGGTAGGGCGAAAATTTAAGAACTAATTCAACTCACCATCCATAAGAGTGAGGGTCACAAAGGTGTTACTGAGTTTAGTGAGGAGGGGTCCCTCGTTGAAGAACTCTAAGACAACATCAATGACTAGTTGTCTAGTTAAAGGCTATGATTTGATGAAAAAATACGGGTTGAAACCATCAAGGCCTGGAGCCTTGTGAGGATTCAAAGATTTTAGGGTATCTTCAATCTCTTGTATGGTGATAGGTTTGCTTAAGGATTAACTTCTTGAGAGGTATATTTTCTTGCATGATTTCCTTGAGGAATGTACTGGATGAGTGTGCAATATTGGGCGAGATCAAAATGTTTAAGAAGTAATCGAATGCCCCATCTAACATTTGCTATTGTGATTCCAATTTGTGGTTATCAAACTCCACTGAGATTTTTTTATTACTATTCTTTCTTAATATCACAACCCTGTGAAAGAAAGTAGTGTTTTTTATCTCCACATTTCTACCATTCAACTCGAGACCTTTTCTTCATCAAAGAGAAATCATAAATAAGTGCCTTGGCGTTGAGTAGAAGATGCATTGTTGTGGAGATCCTGTTAAAACTTTTTCACGATCACTCCTAGCAATATTTGGGAGGTGATATGTGTTTCCAATGTTCTTTTGGAACAATAGCTTCATCTCATGCTTAATCGGTTGGATTTTTTTGGCATAGATGAATCGTTTAGAGCCTTTAACTCTTGCCCTTAAGGCATTCCAAATTCCATAATCAAAACCTGCCAACTTAGTTAAAAAGTTATTGAATCTGAAAGGTGTTATAAGACTAATTGAGGTTGGGTGAGGGATGATGGTTGAATGATCAAACAGGCTATTATTAGTAAATAAGGAGAAGATGCTTCGAAAAATTAGAAACTATTATTGATTAACAAGATTGCGATCTAGTTTCTTTCAAATGAAATTGACACCAGATTGTTTATTACACCAAGTAAAAAAGCTTTCACCACAGGGGAATATAAGATAACTGGATATCAGCCAAACATTTTCTCAGTTCAACGCAAGGACTTTCAATGGATCTAAACCATATGCTTCTTCTAATTTGAGAATGGAATTAAAATCCCCATTGAGGAGTCAAAGGATGAGAAGTTAGTGGATAGAGTTTTAAGTTGTTTCTATAAGAAGGCTCTCTAATACAAACTGGTATGAGCATAAATGAAGGAAATATAAAGTAAGCAGCCTGAATTCTTAGAAAACACTTCAAGGTAGATAATTTGATCTGACATGAATCTAGTAATAACATTCACTAGAGAGGAATCATAAAAAGCTAGGACTATGTGCAGTGATGACAATGATTTGTTATTTCTTTCCACTGGTTAGAAAGGAGTTCTAGGAGGTTACAATTCCATTTCTTCATATGGGATTCTAAAATTCTAGCAATTACAACGTTATTTTGAGCAATTATGCTCCTAATCAAAAGTTTTAATGGGGAGCATTAGCTCCTCTAATATTCCATACTAAGATTTTTATGTGTTTGACTCCATAGATAAGAAAGAGATGAATGAGAAAGAAGCCAGAGAATGAAATTTAAGAGAGAGAAATTATTTTTAAGGTGACTAATCAAGTTTAGGGGCAATAATTTTGTGATTGCTAATAAAAGATAGACGATTACGTAAGCCAACTAGCACTTTCAAGTTACCATTTAAGTGGAACTTGAAAAGATAACTTGTACTTCTCATTTCTAGATCTGAAGGCATGATGGTTCCAAACACCAAGTGTGCTTGTTCAACCCCTTCTTCCTTACTGTCACAAAGGTCTGCTTTGGACTCAAACTTTCACCATAAGTCGCGTTCACCTTCGTGCGCCAATCTTACTTCGGTCCGTTTAAGCAAGATTCAACCTTCTCAAATGAATGTCGCTGAACAATTTCGTTATCTCTTAAACACCTCATACGCACACAAGTGTTTAAAGTGTTTCTCTCACACACAAAATAACACAAGTGTATAATAGAGTAAAGAAAGCAACAAGATATATATATATATATATAGCCGAAGCTACTCTTTCATTAACTCTCTACAAAATATTAACAAAAGATACAAGTACCTCCTCCACGAAGCACTTACAAGGAACTTCCTACTCGAAGCCCTTACAATGAGAACCCCCCTCCTAAAAGCTCTCAAGTCTCAAAGCTCTCTCCTCTGAGTGATTTCTCTCCCTTGTCTCTATAGCTCTCAACTCTAATGAGCTATTTATAGGCTCCTCTAGCTTCGAAAGCAAGTTCAAGATCTTTAAGGATCTCCATAATCTTAGTTGATCCTATCAACTAAATATTACACTGCATCACACCGACTAATGGGAAGACATCCCCTTTCCCTTAGGACTCTTCTAATTAGCTACATTACATCAGAATCTAATCTAATAAAGATTACATGTCAACTTGGAAGATTGCATCCATATCCTCGAAGATCTTCGCTATCTTTAGATGATTCTCCCATATGGTCTTTATCTCTTAGATTTGATGAATCTCCAATGCGATCTTCAAGTTAATCTCGCCGAATCATCACGTGCCACATCATCCACAGTTGCCACGTCACTTCTGATGTATTTTCTAAATCACCAAGGCCTATCCGCACATAGGTCCATTAATACACGTCCATGGACAAATCCATCTTCCATGATCAAGCTCATTCATGGTACAGTCTCGTCGCTCCATGACTAAGTACGAGTCACAATCCGAGTTAGTATAAAATCTCGCATGTTTTACATACCTTCGACCTGCCTCGTCGAAGTCAAATGCTTTCGCGCACCCTCAGGTTTCGCATGACCTAGTTCACCAACTCCGCGCGACTTCCTATCTGAATCTCACGTCTCCTTGAAGATTTCCACCAATGCGCGTCTACATGTACTCCCACCATTTTTCTTGCCTCTCCACTTGGTAGAATTGGTAGTGGCAATTGGAGATCCACCAAGACATCTACTACCGCTATTATAATGCTAGGGAGGTCCTTCACGTTTTGCCTCCGAAGTTCCATTTATGCCCAACCTTGCAAGCCGCTAATGAAGTTGAACAACTTGTCTTCCTCTGACATATTCCACACATCCAACATCACCGATGTGAACTTCGTCACATACTCTCTCACTGAGCCGTCTTGCTTCAACCCCTTCAAAGCTTCCCTTGCAAGTCATGAAGTGTTGATGGGTAGGAACTAGTCAGTTAGCTCCTTCTTCAACTTGTCCCACGTATCAATGGGAGATCTGCCCGCACTGATGTCATTAGAGATCCTCATTCTCTACCATAGCTTGGCATCACCCACCATGTACATTGCTGTGATTGACACAATGTACATAACCCTTTCCGTCAGACTACTTCCACCAGCCATCACTCTAGATTGACTGTGATACCAGCTGTCACAAAGGTCTGCTCTGGACTCAAACTTTCACCACAAGTCGCGTCCACCTTCGTGCGACAATCTCACTTCGGTCCCCTTAAGAAATATTCAGCTTTCTCACATGAATGTCGCTGAACAATTTCGTTATCCCTCGAACACCTCACTCGCACATAAGTGTTTAAAGTGTTTCTCTCACACACAAAATAACACAAGTGTATAATAAAGTAAAGAGCGCAACAAAAGATATGTATATATAGCCGAAGCTGCTCTTTCATTAACTTTTCATAAAATGTTAACAAAAGATACAAGTACCTCCTGTACGAAGCATTTACAGGGAATTCCCTACTCGAAGCCCTTACAGTGAGAACCCGAACCCCCCCTCCCCCCAAGCTCTCAAGTCTCAAAGGTCTCTCCTCTAAGTGATTTTTCTCCATTGTCTCTATAGCTCTCAACTCTAATGAGCTATTTATAGGCTCGTCTAACTTAGAAAGCAAGTTCAAGATCTTTAAGGATCTCCACAATCCTAGTTGATCCTATCAACTAAAGATTACACTGCATCATATCGACTAATAGGAAGACATCTCTTTTCCCTTAGGACTCTTCTAATTAGCTACATTATATCATAATCTAATCTAATAAAGATTACATGCCAACTTGGAAGATTGCATCTATATCTTCGAAGATCTCCGCTATCTTCAGATGATTCTCCCATATGGTCTTTATCTCTTAAATTTGATGAATCTCCAATGTGATCTTCAAGTTGATCTCGCCACATCATCATGTGTCACATTACCCACAGTTGCCACGTCACTGCTGATGTGTTTTCCAAGTCGCCAAGGTCTATTAGCACATAGGTCCATCAATGCACGTCCATGGAGAAGTTCATCTTCCATGATCAAGCTCACGCATAGTGCAGTCTCGTCGCTCCATGACTAAGTACAAGTCACAATCCGAATTAGTATAAAACCTCGCATGTTTTACATACCTTCGACCTGCCTCGCCGAAGTTAAATGTCTTCGTGCACCTTTGGGTATCGCATGACTTAGTTCGTCAACTCCAAGCAACCTCCCAACCGAATCTCGCGTCTCGTTGAAGATTTCCACCAATGCGCGTCTACGCATACGCACGCGTATTGAATCTCGCCTACTCTCGAGATCTTTGTCAATACTTCCTGCATCCCTCACCTACTTCACAAGTTCCTCAGGTTTTGCTCGTCAACTCGCAAGACTTCGCCTTTTTTCCTCGTTAATATGCCTTTCTCGTGCCGACCTGCGTGCCAAGTATTGACCAAGGCTCGCCAATACTCGCTCGATCCTACAGTCTGGACTTAGAAGTCTAACACTTACCATGGCAACTCTTTTTGAAATAACTGCGATGAGTAAGGACCATTGCTTACTTTCTGCACCTGCATCAACACAGGGCCGACCCTGGGCATAGGTAGGGCGGGCACCCGCCCAAGGCCTATTCTTATAAATGATAAAATAGGGTCTATTTTTATCCTCATAAAAAATAAAATGAAATAAAATAGAGTCTACTCTTGACTTCATAAAGAACAACAAAAAAGATCTATATTTTGTTTATTTTTATTCTTTGAAGGCCAAAAAAGGCAAAAATAAGAACTTTTTTTTTACTTTACCCGGGTTTATAAAATATCATAAACAGCCCTGCATCAACGCGGGAGGTGTTGCCGTCGTGCCTACTATAACTTATCCGGACTTTGGCAAATCCCGAGTCCCAAGTGACGGCAACTCAATGCCGGTTAAGTTGTTTCAAGTTTCATATAACCAATTCTTCTCATGTTGCGGCTGCAAAGGAGCGTATTACAGGAAGAGGGCTTCGTGAAATGAGCAGATCAAAGTAAAAACGATGGTTCGGTGATTGTTCGAGGGGATGATCAACAAGTAAATCAAATGACGGAGCTTAATCTGATCGAGAAAGGAATGGAGTATGTTAAGGGCAAATTTGAGAGATGATAAAGCTGTTTTTTACAAATTAATGAAGCCATTCATCAACACAAGCATTAAAATCAAACCATAGCATTTGTTGAATTATGCTGGGATTGAATTTACTTTCTTTTCTCCCTTTGCCTCTCATCATTGGGTTGTTATCCGATTAGTTACTTTCATCTTTAATCCATACATTGATTTCTTTTTTCCGTTTTCTGATGGTGAGTAAAACTCACTAAAAGTACAACACTCGACAACAGTGTCCCCGCGATACAACGTACCATCATCAAATGTTTCGCAGCATCATGTAACACCGTAAATTGTAACTAACACCCAGGAAACCCCTGATCAACGACTACAACAATTATATAGCAGCATCTTGAAACAAATTACATTTCAAGAAAGCATCCATCCTTTCGAACAACTTATTGAGAACTCAGGACCAACAAGCAGTTACAGTATGCAGACAACAGGAATGTTCCTAAACATGCCCCAAAGAACTATGCTATGGGGCAAAATCGAGATCTGTAACAAATCTTTGACATTATCAAATGTAAACGAAAACATTACCCAAAATAACCATGGTTTGCCAGAGTGAAAAAATCTCAACCAATCAATAACTTATTCTCATCCAAAAAGGTATATGTGGGCACCTCTAGATTATATGGAGCTGGCCCCTTGCGAATCCTACCAGAGATGTCATAATGTGAGCCATGGCATGGACAAAACCATCCACCAAAATCACCAGCATTTGGCAAAGGAATGCAACCCAAGTGTGTACAGACCCCAATAACGATAAGCCATTCTGGGTTTTTTACCCTTTCTGTATCTGGCTGTGGGTCTCGGAGAGATCCCAAGTCAACACTGTTAGCCAGGTTAATATCATCTTCTGTTCGGCGTCTGATGAAAACTGGCTTTCCACGCCACTTAACAGTCACAGTGGTGCCTGGCTCAATGCTGGAGAGATCAACCTCAAGAGAGGCCAGTGCAAGAACATCCTTACTTGCAGACATGCTCAGTACAAACTTGAGGATAAGCAAACGGATCAATGAAGCATAGACAAACCTGCCGCCAGTAAGAACAAAGTAGGCAAATGCCCTCTTGCTGGGGTCACCAGGGGGGTAACGCTCATGGTTGTACTCATCATAAACTATTTGAGAAGTGGGGTTCTTGACAGCTAGCACAGTTGCTGGAACATCTGAAACTATGCTGTCTTCATTTCTTGGGGTAATTGATTCCGTAGAAAATCCTGAAAAGAAACATATTAATATCCTCACTATAAACCCTAGTAATACCAGTAGCTGGTGCAGCCATTGCAGAAGAAATTGATATTGGCTGAAAGTAAGAGATTCATATCCTGATCCATCATCGGTAGGATAGAATCATAAGGATTCATGGATAGAGTCACCACTGTTCACATAATTATGCACAACAACGTATCCATAGTTGTCATATACACAATGTCATTCAAAGGCTTTTAATCCTCAAAATTAACAATCTATATATACTAATTACCAAAGAAGGCTAACAAAATGTTTTTCAATGTCACTTTGCCCTCCACATCTGAATTGCCAGCATTCTGCCTTCCACATTCTTCACAGAGCATTCAAATCAAAGAAAACTTCCATGCAACTTAAAGCCATTACATTCGACTTATCACCTCAGCTAATCACTGCAATAAATTGGTCATCTGACCTTCAGAAATCATACAAACCAGAAAACAAAACACAGTGACGCATATTAGTGCTTCTATACATCCGATTCTGCAAAATTAGTAAACTAGATGCAGTATTAGAAAATAGTTACAAGAGCAGTTTGGAACATGGTGAGTTTCCTGCTTCATTTTTCCATTTGAAGTGAATACAAGTGTATCCTTCATCTACTTTGTGTCAAAGTGAAGTGTCATTTAAACATATAAATAGTTTGGATTTGATTTTGACAAAAAAAAATCAGATTTATATAACCTAATGCACAAAAGAAGAATACACACCATACACTGGAAGAGAAATGATCAGTTGCATGGCATCCATCACATTAGTAATGAAAAGGGAATATAGAGAGTAATTTGTAACTATGTATAATAAGGGCACAGATTATAAGTCAGTAACAAAGGAGATCTGGAATATAAGGTAAATACTTCAAAAGGATGCTTCTGATTATCGCAACTACAAAAGCAGAATAGGAGAAAATAAAAGAAAATAATACACAGATTCATCTCAAGGATAAAGTGAGTGGAAATTATGACTCTGCAGAGAATGATAAGCTAATGTCACAGGGTGAAAATAGTTGCACTAATTTTGCATGATAATCATAAGACAAGCAGACAATATATGATGACGGGGAAAGAAAAACTTAATGGTCGTTTCGAAGAAGTGCACCACGCAATACAATTTATTTGCTATCTTGATACATCCATAAAAGAACCAGGGGAGAACTCATAGTGGAACTCTCTCATTGCAAGAAAAATTATAAAAAATGGGTCCATGACAAAAAATTACCAAGACAACCAACAGAAATATCATTCAACTTGGTTCTGCACCTGAGTTTGACCTAGGAGTTTCCATCTTTTCTCACAAGCAAAGATACTGTTTGACCACCAAAATAAAATGAATCATGAGGGCAAATCCTTGTCATCCAACTTGGATATAAGAAGCACAGGTATCAATGAGAAGAGGTGGCCAATAAGTTTCTTTCTATTCACTTTTCCCAGCCTTCTATTGAAAAATTAATGACACGTAGGTTCAACAACAAACTTAAAATTAGTAAATCTGCAGCAAAATACTCGATTCGTGTATTGGTCATAAATTGGCTACCTTAATGAGTAAAACAAGGTTGTCCCAGACAACAATATACAGCCAGATTTGTCTATAGAACAAGCATATAACATAATGCACTATGAGTATGTAAGAAGGTTGATCCTATCCTACAAATACAGAAGTTGACCCAAAAACACAAAACCCACCCGGCACACCTAACCCGCCTACCATACCATATTCCACAACAAATTCATTAAATCAAAACACGTCCCTGTACCTCAAAACCAACCACCCCGTCGTGTAAACCAACGAGTCCGATCCCGACCTTGATATTTAGATGACTATGTCTCATGTGTCACCACCTCCACTCCTAGCCACATCGCTGCTACACCGTCCGCACAGGTCAGTTCCCCAATCTTTGAAACCTCAAATATTGTGTTTAACCAATCTTTTTTATCCTTCATGGCAAACGTATCGGCGGATTATGAACCACTATCGTATGAATCCGCCAAGGAGGACCCATTGTGGGTCGAATCCACAAATTGCGAGTTAACTGCGCTGGAGAAAATGACACTTGGTCAACTGTAGAGCTTCCACCAGGAAAAAGGGTCCTGGAAACAAAGTGGATTTATAAAATAACAAGGAATCCTGCCGGTACGGTCGAACGGAGGAAAAGTAGACTTGTTGCGAAAGGATTTAATCAAAGAGCAGGAATCGATTACGCTGACGTCTTCCCTCCTGTAGCGAAAGTGACAACGATCCAGATCCTACTCGCCATGGCAGCCGCGAAAAATTGGCCAGTTGAACATTGTGATATAAACAATGCATATCTTCATGGACAAATAGATGAAGATACCTATATAAAACCTCCACAAGGTTACGAAGTCCAGAATGGGAAAGTATGCAAGCTGAGCAAATCTTTATACGGGTTGAAACAAGCGGGTCGACAATGGAACAAGGAGATCACAAACACTCTTAAAGAAATCAGCTTCTCTCAATCAGAGTCAGATAACTGCTTATTCACTAGAGGTACGAGAGAATCATTTATTTCGATAGTTATTTATGTTGATGATCTGCTGTTGGTTGGGCCCGATGAAAATAATATAAAATCTGCCAAAGACCACCTACATAAACAATTCACGATCAAAGAACTTGGAAATGCTAAATTTTTTGTGGGTGTCGAAATAGCTAGATTTGAAGGTGAAATGTTGTTATCACAGTCACGGTATATCAAGGACATAATAAGAGAAGCTGGGTTAAACGGTTTAAAATCAGTAAGAGTGCCAATCACTCAAGGTACTAAGTTGACCGTTGATGAAGGGGTTTTATTACCAAACCCAAGAAAGTATAGACGAATTGTTGGCCAGCTGCTATATTTGAACTTCACACGATCGGATGTCACATACGTCGCCCAATAGCTGAGCCAATTTAAAACAGCCCCTCGACAGACACATTGGGGCCCGCTGACTCAAGTTCTTCGTTACCTACATGGAACAGTCAACAAAAAAATATTTTATCCTGTGCAGGACAGCCCGCAACTATAAGCATTCTCGTATTCTGATTGGGCGAGCTGTGTTTTTTCGAGGAAGTCAATCACAGGTTATTGCATTTTTTATGGAGATGCTCCAATATCATGGAAAACTACGAAACAACAAACTGTCAGTAAGTCATCGGCAGAAGCGGAATATCAAAGCGTGACCAGTACTGTATGTGAATTAAGATGGATTTCTTACATCTTGCAAGATTTGCAAGCCCACATCAACCAGCCCATACCCCTCTACTGTGATAATACTGCAGCTATTCACATTTCGAAAAATCCTGTGTTTCACGAAAAAACGAAGCACGTGGAAATCGACTCCCATTTAGTTTGTAACGCAGTCAAAGAGGGTTTCATATGCACCACTCATCTACCATCAAAATAGCTACTAGTCGACGGTTTTACAAAGCCTCTAATGACAGATATGTTCAACACGACAATTGGCAAGTTGGGACTCGTAGATGAGTCGCCAACTTGAGGAGGGGGTGTTAGAATATAGCCCAAAATTGGCCTAACAAGTGACACACGCAGAAGACTAAGTGTGAGAAAGTGATGATCATGAATTGCACAGAAACGGCCATGAATTGTACAGCTATTAAGGACAATGAAAATGTTGAAAAGGAAAAGAGCAATACGCGTAACGAATAGAAAATAGACACACCATAGCATATTACTGTCTTTTATTTTTCTTTTTGTGTATATAACCAATAATGTACAGTAACACGTTTTTTATGTTTTACACGTCAATTGAAGAGTATACAATTCTTCTTCTTTTGTAACTCCTTGTACCAATCAAGTATCCGGTGCAACAGAAAACATGTCTCTCTGAGATGTCCTTTCTCATGACAATAATTGCAATATTTCTCCTCCTTTTTTATATTTCCCCTCCTGTTCCACCCTTCCTTACTTCCACTATTCTGCTGCTTCATGTTTTCATTATTTACTAACAAAGCAACTCCCATCTGTCCTATATTGTTAGTATCAAAAGAAACATTTTTTTGTTTTTCAACAATTAATATCATGGAAAAAGCCTTAATCATTGGTGGTAATGAATCTGTTAAAATGATCTGACTCACTACACTAGCATACTCTTCTTTCAATCCCAGCAAAAAAGTCATTAACTTTCCACCACTAACATCATCAGAATTGTACTTAGAGACTTCGCACCCGCACGTTTTAATAGACAAAAAACAATCAATATCGTTCCATAATTTTTTCAATTTCCTAAAGTAAGTGGTCACCGAATCGTTACCTTGTCACCGAATCGCTACCTTGTCGTAGACTGTTTACTTCTTGGACCAGTTGGCACAAATAGGGTCCGGAGCTTTCACCATATCTGGCCTTGAGCTCTTCCCATAGGTCGCGTGTCATCGTGAATACGAGAAACAAGTCTGCTATCTCCTTGGTGAGGGTGTTGAGAATCCAGGCAATAACCATCTTGTCCGCCGTCTCCCATTTCCTGGCCAGAGTTTCATCATTCATGAGTTTCTCGATTCCACCCGTTATGAACCTAAGTTTATCCTTAGCTCTCAAAGATATGATCGTCGAACAGCTCCATGATAGGTGATTGGTGCCGTCTAGAGGTGTATTGACAAGGATGCTATTTGGGTTATCCACTGTCGACGTGTTTAGTGAGTCAAGATCAGGGTGGTTTTGAGTGTTATTCACTTCTCCTATCTCTTCGGTTTCGTTAGCCATTTTGGTTCTTGGAATTAGTGTTTGGATTTTAAGGGAGTTGTCAGATCGAAAGCCGATGTCTCTGATACCATGCAAGAAAAGCTCCGATTTTGGAGGTTGTTTGAAGAAGAAGAATTGTATACTATTCAATTGATGTGTAAAACATAAAAACGTGTTACTGTACATCATTGGTTATATACACAAAAAGAAAAATAAAGGGCAGTACTATGCTATGGTGTGTCTATTTTCTATTCATTACGCATGTTGCTCTTTTCCTTTTCATCATTTCGTTGTCCTTAATAGCTGTACAATTTATGGCCGTTTTTGTGCAGATCATGATCATCACTTTCTCACACTTGGGCCTTCTGCGTGTGTCACTTGTTGGGCCAATTTTGGGCTATATTCTAACAAAAGTTTTGATGCTTTTGGTTCTTCTAATTAATTTATGCCTTGAGAGATGTCAGGCTGTTTGGAAACTTTCGAATTGGATTCATTGACGAATTGGATTCAATTACATTTGTGGGATTAAATTAAATTCGATTTACACTGTTTGGAATAAATCTATAGATATTAGAATTGAATTCAATTACATTGTTTAGAATACAATAAAAATGAATTCAACTATTTCATATAAGTTTTTTATCCTTAACTAAAAATAGTACGTAATCAATGTGTGCGTGTTTTATAGTAATTTGTATATTTATGATATGTATATTTGGAAAAAGAATTTTTCATGTTTTGAAAATAATTGACTCTTCAATTCACACACCAAATCGCACCATTTGAGATGTGAATTGAATTCATAAAGAAAATGAGATTCAATTACGTGGTTGAATTCAAGTCATCTCTTTTTTAGCATTCCAAACACATGAATTGAATTCAATTACATAAAATTAATGAATTCAATTCAATTCATTAGATTCCAAACACCCTCGTAATGATTCCAATAAAAAGTTTAAACTTTGATAATTATTCAAAACATAGGATGTCTCTAACTATAATAAGAGTTATTAATCAAATACATTCCTAGCTAGTTTTCACCCTCTTCGCTAGTAGCCCTGGGCTTATATTCCCTAGTAGTCTATATGAGAACTGGTAAACAATCAAGAAAATTGTAATGTTTCATTCAATCCAAATAGCATTTTTCAGCTTCGTGCTACCAGTCTTATATCTTCTTGCCTATAATTTGTCTCCCTCAAACGTCACTAACCTACATCACACCGACTCATAATTCACAAAAATCTGACAACCATCTAATCCCCTCGTCTTTTACTCCAATCAGCTCTAAAACACGTCATCGAAACCTCAAAGATGAACACATGATAAAGGTATTCATAGGCTAAAACTGAGACATGTGTTTCATTATCATCCATTTCTAGGAAATAAACAACAAAAATCGTATCCAACATCACAAACTCCACAATCCCCAAGTTCTATAACGTCGAAATCTAATTAGTGCCACATCACAATCAAAACCCGAATCCAGAGCTCTAAACACCAAATTCCCAACTTCAAAATTAATACGCACAGCTGAGAGCTCCTTGTAGGCAAAGTCGTTGATAAATCTCACAAAACTCATAAGCAACCAATGTTTGAAGGATTCCCAATTCAAATAAAGAGCAAAAAACGCACAAAACCATGACTAAGGAAGAAAATCCTCAAACTTGGTAACCATTTGCAAAAGAAAAGAAACGAAAACCCTAACCTCTGTGAGGAAGATGGGAGTGGGGCCAGAAAGCATGGGAATTGTTGAGAGGCCCCCATTTGAAGTCGGATGAATCAGAACAGTTGAAGGGATAGCGAGACAGAATCGTAGAGGAGGCGGCTTGCGAAGGCCTCCATGATTGTGGGATTGAAGAAAGCTTCCTCGCTGCAACCCTCAGCATCGTCTGCTTATTTCTCTTGCTCCGTTTATTGAATTTCCAAATGTGTATGCACGCCACAGGCAGGAGGCAGCGGCTGCCTTCTCGAAGTGTTTGCAAATTGCAATTACGTGGGTGATAATGACACTTATCACTGTGAGGTAAATTATTAAAAAAAGATAAGGAAAATCTTTTCATGTAATAATCTTAAAAATGATATCTTTATTTAAGCACGATTTTGTATGACTTGAGAGAAAAACAATTCTCTTTGGCTATATTTTTTCTTTAATGATAAAAAATACTTAAAGATAAATTATCTAAAGTATTTTTTAATTATGAACAAAAAATTAAATATATCATAATTTTAAATTATAACGATATAAGAGTTGTTTATACTTAGATAGTTATTATTTTGCATAAATATTTAAATATATTTTTTCAACTGAAAAGCAAACTCTAAATATTTATTTTTAGAATTAGGAATCTATAAATTTATATGTGGGCATTAACAATCTAAGTGCAGGATGAGATTATCCATATAAAAAAGCCACTTATTTTGTAATATTTTTAGTTATATTAATTTTGAGTCTTTGCCCCGTTAGGTATTGTTTGGTTTCTTGTCTACTGGTTTATCCTTGGCATTGTTTTATTTCTTTTCCTCGTTAAAAGAGTACAATAAATTCTTTTATTATTGAATATAAGCAATTATTTAATTAATTTATGTGAATTTTGAACTCTTTTTAATTGTATATTAATAAAATTAAAGAAAAACCCTAGAAGATAAAGTCACCTAACCTTAAAAGACCAATACAAAATTACACCAAAAAACAGAAACCGAACAACTATCTCGAAAGTAGAGCTTTTCAAAAAAAGACCAAAAAAAAGCAAAATGTTGTTGGAACTAATATAAATATTAGTTAGAGTTGAAAATGAAAACTCTAATAAATGATTGAAAGATGAAGAAATGTTATTTGCTCGTAAACTTGTCTCATATGATACTAAATGACATTATGAGTATCATTAATGCAAAAAACTTTAGTTGTGAAATCAAAAAAATATTACATCCATTTCTTATGTTGCTTTTGATCATAAAGTGCATTTTTTTAGAAAATAAAAAGAATTATATTAATAATAGTAAAAGCTAAATCAACATTACAATGAGTTGCTTAATCTATTCACAGTTCACCAAAAATTGAAATTACAAAAAGATTACAACATTGGTACTTTACATTACAATATCCATATGTTCTTCGTACTAGGAGTGAGTGAATTTTGCTTATTGTTTGCTATCAAAGCTGCCCTAATCTAGTTGATAATGTTTTCTGCAATCTGGTATTTTTCCTCCTCAGTTCCCTTATATAGTCTTCTGTTTCTTTCCTTTCAAATAGAGTAGATGGTGGTCGTAAAGGCTGTTTTAATAAGCAACCCATTTTGCTTTCCTTGTTTAGTTATTTCAATGGTTATGTTTAAAGTCTTACCTCACTCAAATGTGTAGGAAGGAATTGGTAATGAATGTAGAATTCGACTCCAAATTGCTTTGGTGTACTTGTAATACAAAAATAGGTGATTCTTTCTCTCTTCAACTTGTTTACAAAGGATACAAATGAGATCATATACCTCAAACCATCTATCTTTGGTTTTGATCCTATTCTTGACTGCTAACTAAGTGAAAGCTGAGGCTTTTAGGTTTAGAGATTGCTTCCATCAAATTGCATGCTACAGAACTTCTTCTGCATTGTATGCAATTAGCTTATGAAATGAACTATTAATGAATGTCTCTCTTGGATTAGGAGACCAGGTGATGTTATCTTTTCCATACCCCTCAGGAATTTGAGATAAATATTCAACAAGTAGAGAAAAAACTCTAAAATTGGCATACCATTCTCTATGATGGATGAGTGTGGAGACTTTAGCATTCACAAGGATTTTATTTCTGAGTTGTAAAATATCAGCTCTTTGAATAACAGGACTAAAGTTAGTCTAATTATCGAACCAAAACGAAATAGCATCTCCATTTCCTAAGTTATGCTTGATATGTGGATATATCATACCTCTTAATTTGAGTAGATAATTGAAAATCCAAGAAAATTTACGAGAATTTACTACCTATTAGAAATTCTGATCTTTGAGATAGTATTCATGCACCCATTTGATCTATAAGGCTTCATTGCCTGTGACAATTCTCCATATTCTCCTACATAAGAGCACCTGCTGCATTTGAGAAATTGGAAGAATGCCTAACCCTCCTTGCTTCTTTGGTATAATGAGATCACTTCATTTCACTTTAGCATTTTTTCCATTTTCTGTTTTTCCAAACCATAAGAAAGCTTTGAGGATTTTGTCAATTTCTTTGTTGACTCTCTTAGGTAAGACTATATGTACAGACCAATGAATATGAAAGTTGTTTAGTACTAAAGTGATAAGTGTCAGTCTAGCTATAATAAAGAGGAACTTGTTTTGACAAGCATTTATCTTGGATTTAATCTTCTCAATTAGAAGGATGAAATCTGAAGACTTAGGCTTGATTGTTGTAATTAGGACTCTAAGATAATTAAAAGGAGGGGAGTGTAGTGCAAATCCTACATTGTTGCTAATTGCTTTTTGATTTCTGACATATGAGGATATATATAAATTACTCCTTTGCATTTACTTTGAATCCAAACTATTTTAAAAATAGTTGCAAGATGTTTAATAAGATGTTGATGGAGTGCTTATCTGGACCACTAAGAAGCATCAGATCATTTATATAAATCAAGTGAGTTAATTTAATGTCTCTGCAATTATAATGTAATTGAAATTTGCCATTGCACTCTGTTAGTTTGGAAATCATTCTGGAGATCCCTTTCATGGCTAGAGTAAAAGGGTAAGGGGAAAGAGGGCCCCTTGCCTTCTCCCTCTAGCATTTTTGAAGGGTAAAGATGGAAATCCATTAACCAGGACACTAACTGAGGGAGTGCAAATGCATTCCAATATCCATTTTCTGAAGATTATTGGTTGATATGTGTCTAATTGTTGATACATTTAATCATTTATACTTAGTGATTAATGACATGAAATTGCTTAAGTTGCTCACTTTAATTCATATATGATTTTAAGTACAATTTGGAAACAAAGAAATTAAAGTGAGTCAAAAGGATTATGTTTTGGCTATTTTCTGAAAATTAATTTTTACTTGTCTTCGTGGAGCAGAAATGATAAATATTGGAGCAAGTCATTAATGCCAAGAAAAATGGGACATATGTTGAAAATACAAGAAGATTAAAGATGAAGTATGTAGCAGTCTATGAGCTAAACGCGTGAATTAAATGCAAGCAGCCTGCGTTGCATGCAAGCAAAACAATGTGAAAGAGGAGCAGAAGCCTGAATAAAATGACTCATAAGCCAAATGAGAAAAAACAGCCAAAATGACAACGTAGATGAGAGACAAGAGCAGTAGAAACGCAGACGTTTCACACCAAGACGCAACGTTACAAGACAACAGAAGGAAGCATTCATGTAAAACGCTAACACTGGCGTTAACGCTAACACTGGTGTTGGTGAATGCCAGTGTTCACGTCCAACACTACAGTGAGAGTGAAGAGATAGAGGGGTATTCGATAGGGTTATCAATGGGGTTAAAACATTTTTCAGAGAGAGACCTATGGAGGGGTAACATCCCGATGCCGGTTCGGAGGTAACATAGACATCGACAACTCGGGTTAAGTGTATTTTCTTATTTTTGTTGTTTTCTCTCATTAGAAATTGATTGTGTTATCTTGTGTTAATTGATTTGGGTTTTGTGTATGGATAATCAGATTTTCGTTATTGTTCGGTTATTTGTATATAAACCTATTAGGTATTGCAAAAGGATGATTTTAATACGTTCATTAAATCGTTTAATTATATACCCATTGCTAGAATTTCGACGTAATCTGTAATTGTTATGTTGAAATTCATGTGTAGCGATTAATGATTCATTGTTGGCCCCAGGTCTTGGTTTGTATTTCGTGACGACAAGGTGCTAAAATTAGGGGACTTTTTTAAAATAAAAGTATATATATATAAATATAATTAACATCAAGATAAAACAAATTAAATTTCTTAGTGAGAGTAAAAACAATTAAATAAAACAAACAAATATATAAATATAAAAAATTTCACAGTTGTGAGGGCCCTGTGTCGCGGTCGTGCAGAGTTTCCAGCAGAAATAGCACGATCATGCAATTCAATGAATAATGTAACTTCTGCACTCCCACTTCTAATCTTCATAACTTTCAATCCCAAATTTCAAAAATTATAAACTTTATGTCATTAGAAAGCTAAAAAAAAGATCTACAACTTTCATGCGGACAATTTTATTAAATTATGCTTAGATCAATACATTTTATTTATTGAAGTTTCAGAACACATTTTATTCCTTTTTTCCTCTTTTCTCTCTACTGTCAATATATATATAACTTCTATGCATTTCAAAAGACCCGATTCCAACAATCAAAACCATACATACAAAACTCCCCTTAAAATAATTTACTTCAGATAAATCTATTCAAAAGCCATTGAACAACTAACAATTTTATTTCCAACCAAAAATATAACAATTTTTAACAAAAAAGGAATTTGAACATGAACAGAAGAAATTCTTCAACTCTTACTGTTATTCATTTCTCAAATAAAACAAAGTATGTACATTGCTCCAATTACAAACAAA
>JANQAP020000176.1:1214549-1225453 GCA_026874005.2 Erythroxylum coriaceum
TCCACTTTACCCTTGGTACTTAAGCTATATACCGAAAATACCCTCAATTTCTTCTCATGTATTTATTCCATAAGCTACTTTGCATAAGTTAATGCAGAAAATTTTCATGGGGCCGACAACAGTTACCCCCCAAATTGAAAGATCTAGAGAGTTTTATTGTAAGACTATCAATGGGTAATGGTGATGAGGTTAAGGGTATGCTTGACCTTGAAGTAAGCATAAACCTTATGCCTTACTCTATTTATGTGAAATTAGATATAAGACAGTTGAAACTTATAAACATGTGTTTGTAGTTTACTGATACGTCAATCCGTTATCGAAAAGGAATAATAGAAGATGTATTGGTAAAGTTAGGAGGATTGATTGTCCCTGTAGACTTTATTATTTTAGACACAGGGAAGTTAAAGAGCAAGAAAAGGGGCACACCATACTCCTAAGGAGGCCTTTTATGGTCACTACCAATACCTTAATTGATGTGAAGAACGAAAAACTGACCATGGCTGTTTCGGGAGAAACAGTATATTTTTTAATTTTTAATGTTTAACCTATCCATACTAATACTATTTATGAAGAATGTTCTCTTATTGATCAAATTAATACTATAGATTTTGATTTTTTCCGTACAGGGAGAAGAAAGGGAATTCGGCTTGGTCAAAGAGATTGATGAGTATTGCCAATTGTTAGAGGATGCAACTGCGGGAGAGTTTGGTAAATTCTTAAAGATATATCCCAATAAAGAGAAGAAGATAATGGAATCACTCACTTTAAACGATCCACCTTGAGCATGTCTATTGAGGTGTCCAGCTATAAGACACTAAAGAAGCGCTAAATGGGAGGCAACCTATATAATTTTGTTTTGTTTTTCAATTATTTGTTTGTTATTCCTTTTTAGTGAATCTCAACTTAGTTTTTTTTCTTTGTTTGTGCAGGTCTAATTTTTAGAATCTCTTATCTGTTTTCCTAGCAGATTTTCTTCACTTCTTGACGCAGTATGCCACGCTTCACACCGCATCAGCACAGTCATTACCCCCATCATTGTATCGTATTTCTATCCTTTTTCTTGTTGCTAGTTAGTTTAATTTCTTTTATTTTTAATTTCTGTCCTTGTTTGAGTTATTTTGTATCTTCGATCCCTCTTTTATTTTCTTATCACATTGGGGATAACATGATATTTAAGTTGAGGGGAGTAGTAAAAAGAACATTATTGTTATTTTTGTGTTGTGTGTTTGTTTTTCCATTTAATAGTTAGAGATGCATGGTCATGAAATAAACTCGATCGGGATTAGAAATGCATAATATGAGTGAATGAGTATAATTGTATGCTTAGATTGATTAACTTGGATTTTGATTAAAAGGACGTTAGCTTGTTGTGACAAATGAATGACACCTTCTTTGGTAAGAATTTAGGCCTTTTTGAAATATTATAAACCAAATTCAAGTATTCTTTGTTGAGAGTGTTCTTTCATGATTAAGAAACTTTATAACTTGCTTGTAAATACTAGTTAAGATCACATAATCTTATGCAAACATTGAGATGATGAAGGCAATTAGGATTTACCCTTTTTGGGTAAAAATGCCACCATAATGTTACCCTTAGTGAACCCCCTTCGAGCTTAACATAAAACTTTTTCTTTCTTTAAACCTAAAATATGAGCCTTGACCTTCATTGTTTATCCTCTTCATTGTACCTACCATAAGGCATGTTGAACATTTGAATGGGTATGATTGGGTTTAGGGAATAATTGCTTGAATAAGTGTGGGGGAATTATAGGATATAGTTGGCTATTAAGTTAGGAATGGGTATGGTTGTAGCAACTTTTATCTCTCCTCTACATTTTTCCTCTTCTAAACTTGATCTTGATTTAAATAAATTAAAATATTTAGTAAAAAAGGGAAAAGAAAAATTGAGAAAAGAAAACAAAAAGAAAGAAAAAGAAATAGAAAAGAAAAGGAAGGAAGAGAAGATAACCAAATAATGAAAAGAAAGAGGAGAGACATAAAAATGGGAGTGCTAATCTTGTTAACTTAAAAGGAAAGGATTGAGTGTTTTATGCTTCATTGTTTATATTTCTTTAAATGCTTAATTTGTTCTATGATTTTAAACTGTGATTTTCCTTTTTTTTCCCTGCCCTTAGCCCGGTCCCACTATAACCAAAATAAAGACCTTCGGATTGATGTTTGTGTTTGATATGAGTGGTGGAGATTGGATTAGTAAGCAAGCCTATGATAAATGCCTTACATGAAATGAATTATGAGTGAATATATCCTAACTTTGAATGTTTGAGAGGATGAAGAGTGGAGTGAGTGTCTATCACACTTGTTGATGGTTTGTTGAATTAAAGTAACTGTTGATTTTGGCTAAATATGTGAAGAATAGCTTGTTTATAGAGTATTATGAGTTTCAAGTTCTTAAGTTGTGTTTATTGAAATGATCGTTGATATCTTTGATTATTATTTAGGAAAATTGTTGTTTTCATTGTTTGTTCTTATATACTCTAGTGTTCTTTATTTTGCTTAAGGACAAGCATAGTTTAACTATGGGGGAATTGTTGTTTCTAATTTCTATTAAATTTTTTTGCCTTTATATCTTGATTTTGGTTACAAATTATTGTGTTTTAATCCAAATTTGAAATGAATTGCATGAAAATGGCATGAATATTACATGAATGTTGAATGGAGTGTCTTGTGAATGTTTCATGAAAACAAAAAAAATTATGCATGAAAGAATGAATGTTAGACGTGAATTATGCATGGTGTTAATTAAGTAATGCATGTTAATAAAGTCACACTTGTGACTCCCAAGTCTCAGGTCTGACCACAGTTATGTGTGTGTCAACATTTTCTATAATTGTGTTAATATTATGTGTCCTCTGTAGAGTTGAAGACGTGAAAACCTAAACCTAGTCTAGCGCTACAAACAGAGAGAAAAAACGAGAAAAAGAGAGAACAAAGGAGGTTGGAGAAGAGAAGACCAATCAGTGGGGAAGAAGAAGATAAACAGCAGTAGATAAAGAGAATCAGGGGAGTATCCATTCTTCTGGGTGATAGTAAATAGAGGTAGAGGGCGAGAGATGAAGCCAACATCCCTATCTGACCACCTATTTTTTTGCTATCTCTGTTTCATCTCTGTTGAATTATGGGACTCTTATGTTGAACTTGTTTTCTTGTTATAGTTGATAGTCCATTTCTGCTTTACTCTGTTATTGCTTTAATAATTTTCTATTAATGTTAACTATAGAATTGAAGTACAAGCAGATGATGAAACTTGTTTATTCCATGATGGGCTGAAACTTGTTTATTCCATGATGGGCTAATTTTTTTCTTAAGAATTAATGAATATAGTTTAGTCAACTATGCATGATTGAGTTACTGTTTTGTTGTCTTATTATTTGCTATAGTTTCTAAGCTTATGGAATGTAATAGTGTCGCCAACCTTTGCATCATTTAGGTATTAAACGAAGGATCGAGAGAAGAAGTTTAATATTAGAACGAGAAACTATAGACGCTTAGGTTAAGAATTAGAAATATATTGACTTAAGTGGGTAATTATTAGATGGGTGTCAATAATTAATTTGTATAATAACTTGTCGAATACAAAATTTAGATTTAGTTTGTTATTTGAACTAATTTAGAACGCAGTTGGCAATTTTAGCAAGACAATTATCTAATCAATTCATCTTAGTCATGCATAGAAGATTAAATTAGTGAAGTTAATTTCTCAAGAGCTTTCCATACTGGTTAATCAAATCGTTTTGCTTCTAGTTAAATTAGTTTACTTTTTAGTCTAATTGTGTGATTTTCTTTAGGCCTTTACTCAAAGAATCAGGATAGAATGTTTAGGATCACATTTGTTTTTATTTTTCTTCAAGATTAATTTGAGTGAACCAATTTCACCTTCTTGAGAGATGAACCTGGGTAATCAACTACAACTACCTAGTATACTTTTGAGTCAGATAGCCTAGGTATTTTTAGAATTTATTCTGGCACAATAGTACTGCATAGGAAAATTGCTACAAGCATCCCTAGAACAATGCCTTAAGAGCTTTGGACACAGAGATTGAAGGAGCATAATGATGCTTTGTCACTACAAAATTCAATTATCAGGCAAAAACCAATTATCAATTGGTTGAGGGAAGGAGATGGTAACAAAATTTTTTCATTGCTCAATCTTAACAAGAAGAAATCGAAACAAAATATCAATGCTATAAGATATGAATAGGGTTGAACATATAGACCAAAACAAGATTGAGGAGATTGCTCTAGAATACTTCATTAAGCTGATGGGATCATAATGTAACAACAATTATGGAGAAATTGATATTAATAGGATCATTAAGGATGGAATTAGCTAGGAATAAAGGAACTCTATTATTTTACCTTTCTCTCGACAGGAGGTAAGAGATGCCCTTTTCAGTCTTCACCTATTAAAAGCACCTGGTGTGGATGTATATACTACATATTTCTTCCAAGAGACTTGGGGTGTTACAGATGGATTGTTTACTGAAGTTATACAAGATTTCTTCTTACCTGCGAAAGCACTTAAAGATATGAAAAAATCCTATATGTTTTTAATTCTTAAGAAATAAAATCCATCCTCAATGATGGATTATAGACCTATTTCTTATTGTAACACAGTCTATAAGGTCATCTCCAAACTCATTGCCAATAGATTGAATTTAGCTTTAAAGGATACTATCAATCAGGCCTAAGGTGCTTTTATATCTGGAAGATTTACTAGAGAGAACATTTTGCTAGTTCAAGAGTATATGAATAGGGATGGAAAATGTGGCCTGAACTGTCAACCTGGCCCAATGAAAAGGTACAAGATGACGTCATTTTGTCAATATAAAAAAGACATAAAATCAGGTCGGGCTCTAAATGGGTGGCAACTCCAAGAAAGAATTTATAAATCAATTTGATCAATTAAGACTCTCCATTATCCAGTCAATTGTAAAGTTCATCAAACAGTTAGGCAATTAGCTACTTGTGACAAGTCATAAATCAATTCAATTTAACTCTATAATCCTTCAAACTTTAACTCAATCCATAAATTTCAACCTAATCTACAAAATGAACATATATGTGAAAGATGCTTAAACTTTCAAATATTTTTCATAACCTTTATTGAAAAAAATAAAAAATGAATTAAATTAAAATATGAGCATTTAGAGGCTGGTTTGAAAAGTTATCTTACCTTTTAATGTGAGAGTAAACACCTTGTCATAAATACTCTTGATTACTTAATTAGGTCACCCTTTCAAATGGCTACTAGCAATAGTCTTTAACTCTAACGATTTAATGCTCACTTATTTAACACATTTGTTTTCAATGTAATGCTAAAAATGCTTTAAAAAATTCATTTTTGACTAAATTATATAAAAAGTATCATAGTTCAAATCAAGTATCTATTTTCAAAATGAAAAGAAGCAATTTAAAATTAACTTAATCATCAATGTTCACGACTATTTTCCCTAATAAATCAAATCACAATAATAAAAAACTTTTAATGAATTATCTTGAACAATATCTTTTTCAAAGTTAATTTTTAAAAAATTTTCTTATTAAGCTAATTACAACAAAATTTACAAATATAACAAATTGATTTTCTCCCCCATCTGTTAGTTATACATTCTCCCTAATGTATATGTCATACAAGAATTAAAAAAAAAACTAAAAAATAAGGTGAAAGAGGAAAATTAGGATAATTGATACTCTTTAGATAATAAAAGGCTCGACAGTTATAGTCTGAGAAGTACGAATTAGTAGTGTGAAAGAATATGAAAGCATACTTGAATCCTTGATCTTAAACAATATATAAGTAAGAAAACATGCAATAAACATAAAATCATATAGAAAATACTAAAAGCTAAAGCTAAAGTTTCCTAAAGCTACTAAAATAACTTAAATCAATGGGTTGCCTACTGACACACACTTTGTTATGAGTCTTTTAGTTGGACTCCTCACTCAAGCTCTTCACCCTAGCAGCTCCTCAAGTGAAGGTTCAATTCACCTTTTCTTTGTTCTCTCAATCTCTTTATCATTTTTCCTTTTATTTATATTAGCATCTAAATATTCCACTTCCTTTATTAAAATAGGGCTACCCACCTCTCTTTCTTCTCTATAGCTGATACAATTTTTTAATAGATATTTTGTGATTATTTCCTACTTAACATGATTACCTTCAATATAAATCTCATCTATATAAAAATAAATGTCATCTTTAGAATCATTTGTATAGGGATTTCTCATGGCTTCATGATATGTTTTTAATTGATTATACATTTATTCCATAATACTTAGTGTTTAATGCTATGAAATGCTTAATACATTCACTTTAGTCCATATTTGGTTTTAGGTACAATTCGGAAGCGAAAGAGTTAAAGTGAGTTGAAAGCACAAAATTTGAGCCGTCTTATTGAGATTCACACTCATTTGCCTTCATGGAGTAAGAAGAAGAAGGACTGAAAGAAGAAGAAGATAAGAAAATGCAAAAAAAAAAGAAGATTATATGCTATAAAAATGGCTCACGACAATGCACCATATTTCTCATGGTTGTGACCATCTCTCACAACCATGACAAATATGTCATAGGACAATCCTTGCATGGCCATGACTCATCTCTCACGACCATGCAAGGAGGTGTTATGGCTGTGACATAGCCTCAATGAGGCCATTCACAACCTTGCCGCACCAAGTAACACCCTTAACTTTTCTGACCTAGCACGAAACCTAATTTTTCACTATAAATACAAAGTGTTGCCATCAAAACAAGGTATGTTTCATTTGGGGAATCATCTTTGGATAGTGGAGTCTCAGGTTTTGAAGAAGAAAAGGGGTAAAGCTTTATTCCTTTGGAGACCTATAGAGGGTTGAGCTTCTCGATGCTGGTTCAGAGGTGATGTCAACACTGAAGAACCCAGCTAAGCATTTCTACCACTATGTTTGTTATTCTTTCTCTCTTAGAGATTGATTATGTTATTCTATTTCTATTGTTTAAGTGTCGTGTAAGAATAATTGAATGCTCTATTTGATTGTTTTTATGTATGAACCTATTGCTAGAATTTTAATATAATATGTAATTGTTATTTTGAGATTCATTTGTGGCAATTCATGGTTTTTAATCATTAGGGATACCCAAATTTGTGTGGTTTTTTCCTTAATTAATCTTTTTTCCTTATTCGTAATGCGACTGTCCAATTAAATCTAGAGAGTTTGTTTTAGGTTGTTCGATAGCTAGGTATAATTAATGAGCTCTTCTTAATTAAACATGAAATAAGAGAAAATTGGGGTTAACAGAGCTTATTGTCAACCTACGATTAATATTTGCTAGGAGAGGTGTAAGAATAACAATTTAGTGAAGTATTTTTAATTATATATAGGCCAAGATTGAAACGATGGCTGGGTCCCTAATGCATTCATCACTTTTCATCAATTTTTGAATGTTTGTTAATTTGTTTTTGTTTGTTTTGTTTTGTTTTCTTATTTGAAATCAAACAAACCACCCAAACCTAAACACCAATTCTTTTCATAAAAAGCTAACTGCACACTCTTTGTGGGAACAACATAGACTCACTATTGCTATAGTTGTAGGTCTAGTTATTTATAGTAATGTTACGACGCGCTACGTCACTTCGGATATCTTAAAAGTTATTTCCTTATTCCGTACCTTTAGGATTAACTTCCTATTATGCATATCTATTAATAATATTTAGGAAAGGTCATCATAAGATCAAGGAACATTTATGTCATCCTTCAAATCTAAAACCAAAAAATCTACAAGAAAGATGGTTTTATCAACCTTAAATAAAATATCTTTTATATTGTCTTTAGGATGCTTAATTGACCTATTTTCCTATTGCATGCTCATCCTAGTTAGTTTACATTCACACAACCTTAACTTCTTAAAAATGTCATATGACATTAAATTAATACTAGCTACTAAGTCTTCTAGTGCACTTTGAACTGATAAACTATCAATATTATAGGGAATAGTAGAACTTCTTGGATCCTTGATTTTCTAGGATAGCTTATTTTATAAGAAAGTGGGACATTCCTCATTTAATGTTACACTTAATAATTCCTCGAGCATCTTCTTATTAAAAAAGAGATCCTTTAAGTACTTAGCATACTTTGAAATATAAGAATGAGCTTAATGAAAAGTATATTAATATGTAATTTTTAAAAAATAAAAAAAGTTATTAGATTTATCTTCTTTTCTATCTGTCTTATGTTTACTCAGGTGTGAAATTCTTAGTACTCTTTAATCACTTCCTTCTTTGGCTCCTTTTTCTCTTTCTCCTTCTCATTTCCTTCTTTTCTTGTATGAAATATTTCTCCTTTTTTTCTTTTTATCACTAACTTTTAGCTCCTATTCACTCTTAAAATTTACTATGTTCACTTTCTCCCTAAAGTTTGGAAAGGTACCTAGTTGCCTATTGAAGACAAGCTTAACATGTTATCCAATATAAATTTCTAAGTTATGGATGGAGACTTCATGACTTTGAAGGGATGCTTCAATACTTTTAAATTGAGCCTTACATGCAGTAATAAAATTTTTTATGAACTTCTTCCTTTGTTACTACTATTGTTATTGAAATATAGGTGTAGCTTAATTTTTCCATAAAAATTTAAGATGGTTGTTTTAACCCAAATTGTATGTACTTCTATACTAGTTATATTAAAACTCCAAAAAGTCAATTTAGTCAACTATCCCACATTTCTAGGTGCCAAAATTTTTTGATTAGGATTCCCACTATAAAAGTACTAGAATGCATCACTTGATTCGATTGAGCTACTAATCCTATACTGTTGATCTTTTTACTCAAGGCTTTTAATTTTACTTATAATATTGTCACCACTTCCACATTATGAATTCCACTTAATTTATACTTTGTTCCTTAAGTTCCTGAATTGGTAGTTGTTTATAACTATTTTCTTAATTAGTTATTACAATTCCTTGTGAGTTTTAAAGTAGGACATTTCACCTAAAGATTTATCAATGAATCACTTAGTCGGATAGCTTAATCCACTATGAAATGTTTTCATCTACAGTCCCAAATTAAATTTATGATATGGGTATTTTCTCAGCTCTCCCATGTATTATAAAATATCTCAATTTCTAATTGTTGAAAGGATAAGATGTCATTCACGAGTCTTGCTATTCATGTTAAAGGGAAATACCTAGCTAAAAGTTTCTCAACAAACCTATTTTAGTATGTAATTGATCTAGGAGGTAAAGAATTCAAGCATGATTTTATTTTGTCCCTCGATATGAAAAGGAAAACTTAATTGAATTACGTCCTCTAAGGCTCCATTAATTTTAAAAGTGACACTGATCTCCAAAAAATTTGCAATGTGCACATTTAGATCCAAATTTGGAAGACCATCAACTTATATAAGTTATTAAACCTTCGAATCATGTTGGTCTTAATTTTAAATTTATTAGCCCATAATCTTAACCTAATAATACTAGACTTTTTCCCTATAAGCTATGGTCTAGCATAATCCCCCATTATGCATGATCCTTCCTATCCTATTGTAATATCAAATACCTACATCCTAACATTCAACCAAAAACACAAGATCAAGAAATAAAGTTGTAAAATAGGTAAATAAATTACTAAAAGAAATAAAAATTATTTGAATAATTGAAATAAAACATTTCTAATATTCTAGTCCCCAATGACAATGCCAGAAACTTGATTATAATGATATATATGTCCTATTGAAACTAGGCATGTGCACCTATTATTCTTATAGTATAGCCTAAGTGAATACGAGTGTCAAACCTATATAGACTACACATACTAATATTAATCATCTTTTATTAAATAATTAATTAAAGTAATATAAAATAATAAACCAAAGTAATGAGAAAAAATAAAACAATTAATAGGTTAACAATATGGAGATGTAGAACCCTAATAAAACCTTTCTATACTTAAATTTATCTTGATTCATTAGTTACTCCTAATTTTTTAGACTGATAGAAATTCCAAATTTATAATTACATTCTTTCTCAAGACATATATTCCTTATCCTTAAGCTGATTGTTGAGGCAAGTTTTAATCTATTTAAAACCCTCAATATGCTCCAAGCGCACAGGTCGTGGGTGTTGTATGTGAGGCATTGATCCCTCGAGGAGTTGTCGAACTAATCTAATTCTAAGTTGTCTAAGGCCTAAACAATTATTAAAATGAAAATAAAAACTAAACAGAAAAGTAAGCACGTGAAGATGATTGACAGGAAGTTAATTTGCAAAATTAACACAAAAGAAATCTAATATTAAGCACCACCAAATTCACAATGGAAAATTACTCAAGAAAAATTACCAAATTATGAGAAAGGGATTTATCCTATCATCAATGCTAACCTAATCCTTTTGTGTTGATGTGGTGTCGGTTATAAACTATCGAAGGGTGGATTACTCTTTTTCGAGTTATAATCACTAAGCCCTAACTAATAAACCCTAATTAAGTCAAGTTATCAAAAATTTCATCTCTCGATTAACAATCAGCCCACAACCTAATCAACTATTAAGCCTTCTAATAACCAACCAAGTCTCACACAAGATCTCTCTCTGTATAATGACTTATTTGATTATTTGCTTGGTCCATTGGGTTGTTTAACTCTCATTAACCAACCCAATCATTTTGCATTCAGTTCACTCTCTTGATTTATTACCGAAGCATGAAGTTACAACAAATAATCATAACACCCAAATGAATCAACACAAAAACAACTACATTAATATAGAATCAAGTTTAAATCACTAAAGATGTAATATCCCGTTCCCATACTAAGGGTTAGAACCCTAGATTTTTGTACATGAGACATAGTATTGAGAAATTAGGAAATGCATTTCATGCTCATGCATACCATTAGCATACACACACGTGAATATT
>JANQAP020000176.1:1234885-1245360 GCA_026874005.2 Erythroxylum coriaceum
GTTAGTTTCTCTTTGATAATCAATGTGTGTTTTGAGGTGCATATCTATGTTTTCATTTTAGATACATTAATTGTGTTAAAGGTTAGTTTCTCTTTGATAATCAATGTGTGTTTTGAGGTGCATATCTATGTTTTCATTTTAGATACATTAATTGTGTTCTTTGGCAATGTGCTCATATTAATATTTGAATGTTTCTGGTAGGTGTTCATTGTTCACACTTAACTTCATTCCATAGACCTTAATGCTTTAATTGGAGTCAGCTACATGAATCAGTTTCTCCATTATGATTTGGTTTGAGGTGAAAAGCATATTATGAAACTTTTTTTATGTGTTTTTCTTTTAACATTGTTCGGGGGACAAATATCTTTTGGTTGTTGGTCTTTTAGACATGATTGAACTAGGGAAATGGAAGCATGTCATAATCGACTCAATAAAAAATTTCAAATTTGTATGTTATGACAGTTTATAAACTTTTGCAGAAAGGACATGGAAGTCAAGATGAGGCCAAGCAAAAGGCCAAGCGTCCTGACTTGAAGGCAGTATCTAAGGCAAGGGAATTTTCAATATGCCTATGGCTCTTTTTGTACGATTTCTCATTAGCAAGACAAGAAAATCACCTAGAATTATCTTTCTATTATCATTTAGCATCTACGGTTACATGACTTGGTAGTTAGTTATGCTACCCTTTTCTACATATTTTGTCAACAATGAAATTGTTACTTTGATATGTTATTTCTATTTGGCTAATTATCAATTCACATGGACCTTTAAAACAATTGAATCTTGGAAAATATGTTTTTCTGTATATTATCAAGAGTATTGTACAATATTTATATACAGTATGAGGAAATTATAATCCCTAGAATCAAGGATTATAATATGGTAAATCTACATCATATCAAATAGAATCAACACTCCCCCTCAAGCTAGAGCATATATATCAGATGCATCCAGCTTGTTACATATATATTATCCTAGGACCGCGTGAGGACTTAGTCAACATGTTTGCTAGTTGATCCCTAGAGTTCACATAAGAGGTCTTAATGATGCTTGAGAGGATTTTCACTCTGATGAAGTGACAATCAACTTCTATATGCTTGGTCCTCTCATGAAAGATTGGATTTGATGAGAGATACATAGTTGACTGATTATCACAAGCAAGTTCCATAGGACCAATCTCACAAAACTGCAACTCCTGGAGCAAGTTCTTTAACCAAAAAAGTTCACAAGTAGCATTAGCCATAGCACAATACTCTGCTTCCGTGCTAGGCCTTGCAACAATAGTTTGCTTCTTGCTCTTCCACGAAAATTAGGTTTCCTCCAATAAGAACACAATAACTAGAAGTGGACCTCCTGTCACTGACATCACCTGCCCAATCTGCATCAGCATATCCAACGATTTTTGTATGATCCCTATCCACATAAACAAGCCCCTTACCAGGTGATCCTTTGATATACCTTAGGATTCGAACGACTGCATTCCAATGATTGTCATATGGTGAATTAAGAAATTGGCTCACAACACTAACAGGAAAAGCAATGTCAGGTCTAGTTATAGTGAGATAGTTCAACTTTCCCACTAACCTTCTATACCTGTCTGGATCATAATAGGGCTCCCCTTGATTAGGTAGCAGCTTCACGTTTGGGTCCATAGGTGTGTCAACAGGTTTACATTCAAGCATTCCAGTTTCTTCCGTAATATTGAGAGCATACTTCCTTTGAGAGATAGCAATACTTGTCTTTGATTGGGCCACTTCAATCCCAATAAAGTATCGTAACTGACCAAGGTCTTTAGTCTAAAAATGCTTGAACAAATATTGCTTCAATTCCTTAATGCCTTGTTGATCATCACCTGTAATGACAATATCATCCACATACACCACAAGATAAATAAAGGTACTTAATGATGAGCGTTTAAAAAATACATAATGATCTCCCTCACAATGAGTCATGCCAAATTGTTGGATGACTTTGCTGAACTTCCCAAACCATACTTGAGGTGACTGTTTTAAACCATATAAGGATTTCTTTTAACTTGTAGACCTGGCCTAACTCCCCCTAAGCAATAAATCTAGGTGGTTGCTCAATATAAATCTTCTCCTCCAAATCACCATGCAAGAAGGCATTCTTAATATCAAGTTGATACAAGGGCCAATGTTGATGGCAGCCATAGATAAGAACAAACGAACAGATGCCATCTTAGCAACAGGGGAGAAGGTATCATCGTAATCCAAACCATAGACCTGAGTGTATCCTTTTGCAACTAGGTGGGCTTTCAATTGGTCGATCTGTCCATTAGGACCAACTTTAACAGTAAAAACCCATCGGGATTTGACTGTAGATTTGTTAGGTGGAAGTAAAACAAGTGTCCATGTATGATTGGATACCAAAGCTGTCATCTCATCAATCATAGCCTGTCTCCATTCGGGATGAGATAGTGCTTCCTGAACAGTCTTAGGAATGTTAATAGATGATAAAGTAGAAACAAAGGCATAGTGTGAAGGAGATAATCGGTGGTAACTTAGAAAGTGATAAATGGGACGAGGATTACGAGTAGGGCGTGTACCTTTATGAAGTGCAATAGGTTGGTCATCAGAAGTATCAGGCAGGACCGCAGCAGGAGAAGAGATTGGAGCTAGAATTGAATCACGAGTATCAACTAAAGAAGGAAGCTCTAATGTGTCTGGTCGTTGATGCTCATAAGTAATACCAAATCGATGTGAGAAAGGATGAGCCTGTAATTGCGATTCTGAAAATGAGTCGAGAAGAGGCACAGGTAATACCTGTGAAGTCATGTCGAATGTAGTTGATGATGTGAAGAATGGTGTATCCTTAAAGTAAGTAACATCTACAATCATATAGAAACGGTTTGTAGTGGGAGAATAACACCGATATCCTTTCTAAACTCGAGAATGCCCAAGAAAGATACACTTAATAGCACGAGCAGACAACTTGTCACAGCTAGGAGATAGATTATGAACAAAGCAGGTAGAACCAAACACGCCGGGGGTTGATAGCTCCGGTCTTGAAAACTGGTATAGTTCGCAAGGAACTATCAAGGGTTCGAATCCCTCTCTCCCCAGAGGATCCATAGGGAACAAGATAGTATGAGGAACCTTATTACCCAAAATAGTGGATGGCATGCGATTTATTAAGTAACATGCGGTAAGTATTTTAAAGCCACTTTAGCATTAATTAATAGAGTGCAAGTTGCATCAATAAGATGGTGTTGTTTATGTTCAGCCACTCCATTTTGTTGGGGTGTATGAGGACAACTGGACTGATGTATGATGCCATGAGATGCCATAAATGATGTGAATGAAGCAGAAAAATATTCTTTGGCATTATCACTGCGCAAAACCCGAATTGTCTTTCCAAATTGGTTCTGGATTTCTGAACAAAAAGTCTTGAAGGCATCAAATAACTCAGAACGATCTCGCATTAAAAATAGCCAAGTACATCTTGAAAAGTCATCAATGAAAGTAACATAATACCTATATCCTAAAACAGATGTAACACGACTAGGACCCTAAAAATGAGAATGAACTAGATAAAAAGGGGACATAGTTTGACTACTGACACTACTTAGAAAGGAAACCAGGACATGTTTTCCAAGTTGACATGACTCACACTGCAAGGACTTCAAACAAGAAAGCTTCGAAACCATTTGCTTTAATTTTTCTAAACTTGGATGACCTAGACGACGATGAAGAAGATCAGGAGACTTTGAAACAACACATATGGTAGATGAATGAGGTTGTAGGTAGTAGAGACCTCGTGATTCTGATCCAATTCCAATCGTCTATCCTGTACTCTGATCCTGTATAAGAAAGGAATTAGATTTGAAGGTTATGGAACAATTTAGAGTGTGAGTAAGTTGACTGACAGAGATTAAATTAAAGGGACAGCCAGGTACAAGTAAAAAAGAATTTAAAGGTAAAGTTGGCATAGGTGAAACTTGTCCAATGCCAGTGGCTTGTTTCTTAGATCCATCAGCAAGAGTAACACTGTGAGGTGTTGTAGGTAGTGACAATTTAGTGAAAAGAGAGGGATTGCTAGTCAAGTGATCAGAAGCACCAGAGTCTAAAATCCATGATCTAGTAGAATGGGAGAGGCAAATGGTGGAATTACTCGTATTTGATACAGTGGCCAGAGAAGAGGCCTGTTGAGTTGCCTTAAACTGAAGGAATTCCTTATATTCATTGGCAGAGAGATGATGATCTTCCTCAGACTCAATCTTTTGTTCATCATTTATGATGAGCGACATTAGCTGTTTTGTTTGGAAATCCATGTAGAGAGTAACAACGATCCTGAGTGTGTCCATCTTGATCACAATAGGAACAATGGAAGTTGCGTCTACCACCTCTGCCACGACCACCACCTGGACTTCCCCGGCTAGAAGAATTAGAGACCAAAACAGAAGACTCGGAAGCCGCTTGAGAATCAGTTTTTGGCGAGGGTACTCGAATTAAACGATCAATGAGTTCCTCCACTGTAGGAATATTAGGATTCGTCAGAGTTTGACTCCGAACGGATTCATAGTTTTTATGAAGACCGTGGAGAATAAACACCATAAGCATGTTATCTAGATTTGTCGACATCTTTTGTGCATCATCACTCATCATCATTAGTTTGATTTCATCACAAAGAGATTGCGCCTTGTTAAAATAAGCAGGCAGATCAGTGTCTATCGTCTGAAGCAACGATACACTGCAAGCCATCTCATAAAGCCTTTGTATATCACTAGCATAGATAGTTTCTGCCTTCTTCCAAATATCATAATACGTTTTGTAAGGGCGGAAGTGGACCATTAATCTAGTCTTAATGGATTGCCATAACAAGGATACAAGCTGATAGTCAGCCCCTTTCCCACTCTTCGTTCTCTGATGCAGTAATGTCAGAAGCCTTCGTAGAGAGATGATCGAATAATCCTTGACCCAAAAACCAAATTTCTACAGCATTACGCCAATTTAAATAATTCTTTCCATTCAATTTCTCCGAGGTAATGGTAGGAGACCCAGAAAAGACAAAGGAGACCAAATTCTTCTTTGGAAGCTTACCTTTGGCAGATTCATCCATGGAGAAGATATGTGAACAGTACTCAACGGAGAAATAACCCAAGGAGCAACGTCACATCAGTGAGTCCTAGAACCAAGAAAGGGTCAAAATAAAAAGAGGAGACGTCGAAGAACACAAGGGTGATAGCAACGTCATCGGCAGTAGCCTGGAAACGGCGCGTGGCTCTCATGCGCCGAAGACACAAAGACGAAGTAGCGGCGCGTGGGGAGGCGTCTGACGGCAGCGCTTTGGTGGCTGGCCGATCGATACTCTCTGAACCTAATGGTGGTGTTACTTTAGACACCAAAAGAGATGGGTCAGCGCTCACAACAGCGGTTGAAACTCGAAACGACAGTAATGAGAACACAGAACCTTAAATGTGGCTCTGATACCAAATTGAATCTTGGAAATATGTTTTTTTGTATATTATCAAGAGTATTGTATAATATTTATATATAGTATGAGGAAATTATAATCCCTAGAATCAAGGGATTATAATATGGTAAATCTACATCATATCAAATATAATCAACAAAAACCAAGTTAAATTGAGAGAGAGTTTTTTGAAGACAACACTTCAATAGGATTTTATAACTTCTATTCTATTTTTTTTTTGGAAATTAAAGAATTTCTTAACTTTGATTTTGTAATTGATTCAAATAACCTTTCACATTTTCCTCTTATATTTATGCAAGTAAAATATTTTTGAATCAACTTTATATTGGTTGTTAATTCTTTGCCTAAAGTACTCAAACTGGTTTGTTTAAGCATCCAATGGTTGATCCTTAGGAAAATCAAAATGATTTTCTACATATGTTGTTCATTGTTGGTAACTCTTATTATTTATCACTAGCATCTTGATGGAAAATATAAGATATGAAATGGCATTATTTTTTCTCAACTCTTTTACAAAATAAAAATCTTTGGCAGATGATGGAGATGAATGCTGTGTTGTATCCTGAGAAGAGAATTGGTGAACTTCCAGGTCTGTAGCCTGTGCTTCAAATGTTTATGGTCATTTTCCATCACATCCAATCTTTGATTTGGTTAAAAAATGTAGATTTTCCCACTTACCTTGTACCCTTTAGTTTGATTTGTTGTCAAAATGGCTGGGGGCCCATATTTGGGGTAATCCTAGGTTTTGACTAGCATTTGGTATCTTGGTTTAGATAGGTTTTCTAATAGTTGGGTGGTAGAAATATTTTGCATGATGGGGGAACTATGTTATTTGGAACTCTTTTTCGGTTTTCCTTTTCGTTTTTATTGCTTTAGGACTTGAGTGCTGGCTGCCACAATCATTGTGCTAAAGCTAGGTGTGGACACTTTTGCTACTTAGTATTGTGTGTCAAATATCAATTCTTATTCAACTAACGTAAAGGAACCCAACATTTATTACAATGTAGCATGTGCCAAAAGAGTAGCTTAGAACATCATTACAACTTAGCTAAAGAGTAGCTTGAACAATGTTTATTCTTGTCCTTGTGTCATCCTAGCTACAAATGTTTCTTTTGATCTTGTCCTTTAGAATTTGTCAAATGCAAGGTTACATATGTTGTTTTCATTTCCAATAATAAGATTTTGAGGAAGAAGGTGGTCTAACAATTCCTTCTCCTTGTCATTATTTTCCTGACAGTTTTGCTGTTATTGATAGGAGTTTGGCTCTGTGGAAACTTTGCTAGTATGAAATATAAATTAGTGCTAAATCTGAGACTATTTATTTAGATTTTCTTCATTTTAGGCAAAAGCTTGGACTTTGAATTAGCTTTTTTTCCATTGAACCAAAAGCAGATGGAGAACCAAATCTTGCTTATCAGTTTTGTTTGGTCATTTGTTCCTAGTAGGAGTACCATGATGAAGAACAACACTATTCACAGCTGTATGTACAGCAGTATTTGAGTTGTTTTCACAGCTGTATTTCAGCTGTTTTCTAGCTGTATTTTAGGCTGTTTCTAGCTGTATTTTACCTATGTAAGGGGCTGTCCAGCAGCCTATATATATGCATGTATTGTTAATGCTTGGGGGGCATCATTCAATCAATAGAAAGAAAAGCTATTTGTGTGTTCAACGTTCTTTTGTTCTTGAGCGATTTTGGGTTGTTTCAACCTAACTCTTAATTGTTCTCGCTGAATTAGTTTTGTTTCAATTCTAAATTTAGTCTTAATAGTTGTTTCACCGCATCATACCAACAATATACTATGAAATGCATTAACACCTAGTGTTGTGTTCTGTAATGTTTTGAGGTTGTAGTTGTACTCCTTGCATTAATTGTTAGAAGATCTCCTCATGGACAAGCTTATTGGGTAGAAATAAGCACAAAGTCCAAGCTCCTATGTTATGTGTGCAAATGGATTCTTAATCTTTTGGTTAAATATGTTAGATTCCATTGATATGTTACACAGGTCATTCTTTAAGCTTTTGGACGATGTTTTCAAATTTTGTATTGATCGCCAACAAATAGAATAATGAACTTATTCTTATAGAGGCTTATTGACCTATCCTAAAAGGCTATTTATCTTGAAAGAATTTTTTTCTTGTTATAGTAATATATGTTCCATTTTTGGGTTCCACCTAATAGGTATGGCTTTTGGGTTGTATGGTTTTCAGATATGATATCAAAGCCTTGTTGTGACCAATAGATCTTGGGTTCAAGTTGCACCGCACTTAATTTAGGTGGATTTGTGATTTGTTATCTTTGTTTGCATTTCATGTGGAGGAAGATGGGGGTGGAGGGTTGGGCTGAATGGTTTCCAGACATTGCTTATTGTAGATTGTTGAAGGGGACAAGTGCAAAGGTCATATTATAATCATTGTAATGGAGTTTATTGAAGTTTTTAGCTCTAGATTGTAGTTCTAATTAATTACATTTATATTGTTTGTGTATGTAGCAAATAGCAAATAATTTGATAAAATTGAGTTAATGATGATTGTAATTCCCAGTAGTTGCTCTAAAAGTTGAAATTTTTAATTTAATATAATCGTAGAGCAATGTAGCGAAAGGAAAAGGGAAGTTAGGATTCAAATTGACTTGCTTAATAATCACATAGAAAAGGGACCCCAAAATATTAATGAATGTGAAATTAGGTCCAAGTCTTATATAAGGAATTATAAATTCTACAAATGATAATATTCAGTATGTTTTTTGGGAAAAGTTTACTTGTCACGCAAGAAAAGTGTTTGACAGGACAATCATTAGCAAATTTGTTTTTATTTTGTTTTGTTTGATTTTCTTTCGTATTTTAGGGTTTTTACATATTATGTTTTCTATTTTTGTTGAGATTCTATTTTTAGATTTCATACCTAATTAAGAGTCCTAATTAGGGTTGTTAATTTATCATTTAAGCCTATTTAAAGGTTGAGATGGTTAATTAAGAGGTAAGAAGGCGTTTATGAAAACAAACAGACGAGAAAAATAGTAGCGGTATGAGTCCTTGTCAAGAATAGGTTTTTTCATTGTGTCGACATAGGTTCTTCAAAGTAAGGGGAGAACATGGCCAGGGAAAAGTGGTGGCTTTTCCTGTGTCTCAATCCATGACTAGATCTTATGCTAGGTACATTACAACTTGGTATTAGAGCCAACTGTCATGGATGTCTTGGAAAGCCTAGTTAACAAGTTGGAGAATTTTATGCAAACCATGGCTGTGAGGTAGCAAGAACTGGAGGAGCTCACATGCCATGTTTAGATTGGGAAGGATTCAGGAAGGGACAATGTTGGTGGTTCTAGCAGTGGCAACCGAGGGAGTCAAAACTATTCACAACAGATAACAGATGGGCAAACTAGGGGTCGGTTGATACTGCGGTACTCTAAGCTTGAATTTTGGCCTATGATAGGTCAAAGGACCCTTGATATGATTAGAGAGGAATAATTTTATGAGAATTAAAAAAATCCCGGAGGGGGAAAAGGTGGGATTGACGACCTTCCACTTGATGGGGAAGCACAACTGTGGTATCAATTAGAGCAGTTGGAATGGGATCGGGAAGGATTTAAAGAGCATTGCCTTGTGAGGTTTAGACTACTCATGAGCAATAATCCTTTAGGGGAGTTGGCAAATTTTAAGCAAAAAAGAATTGTAGAAGATTATTAATGGCCATTTTAGTCCTTATTAGCAAGGACTATAGACCTAAACTTTCGTCAAAAGGTGAATTTATTAACTCCAACGTTGGTGGAGAGCTTTTGGATCAAGGTAGAGATACAATAGCCTAGGAATTTGGGAGTTGGGATGAATATGGCAGTGGCTTTAGAGAGGAAACAGCATTGTATGTTGCAAGGTAACTCCAAATTTTTGGTTGGGTGGGCAGCCCCTAAATTAGCAGCAACCAACATTACCTTTGATGGGAATCAAAGCACCAAAGCGGTGAGTGGGGGAGGAAATTGATAGGGTCTCCAACTAGTAGTTTGTGCAGCACCCTAAACCTATTTTTTAGGAAGTTTTCCAAGACAGAGGTGCCAGGAAGAAGGGTTAAGGGGCTGTGTTTTAACTGTGATGAATCCTGCTCAGCGAGACATAAGTGCCAGAGGCTTTTTGGATTGAAGTTCTAGACTCAAATAATGAGCAGGAGGAAGAGGTGGTAGGCGATGTGGAGATTTCGTTACATGCTGTAAGTGGGATTCAAAGCTCACAAACGATGCAATTGCAAGCACTAGTGGTTGGGTGACTAATGTGGGTATTGGTGGATTTAGTGAGCACCCACAATTTCATTCGGGAAGGATGATACTTAAGATAGGTATTACAGTGAGAGAGCGGCTAGGTTTGCTGGTGGCGATTAACAATGGAGAAAAAGTGCCCAATTTGGGTATCTGTTAGGTGGTAATTCTACAAGTTGATTATGATTCTTTTACCATTGACCTTTATTATATTCCTCTGGATGGTTTTGATATGGTTTTAGGGGTCAACTGGTTGCATACATTAGGGCCTATACTATGGGACTTTGCGTATCTAATGATTAGTTTTGAGCTAGATGGGAAGAAGGTGCAACGGAAGGGGCAAGTTTCGAGTGCAGAATTGAGAGTAACATTAATGAATGGACAACATTCGACATCCATAGCTATGGAGAAATTGTTGGCAAAATATTTAGATTTGTTTGCGGAACCTTTAGGGTTGCCATCGAGTCGAAGTTGTGATCACATCATTCCTTTAATGTCGAGATTCGGGTTGGTGGTGGTGTAGCCCTACCATTATTCTCACCTTTTGAAGGATGAGATGAAAAAGCAATGTGAGGCCATGCTACAATAAGGAATAATAGGCCAAGTCCTTTTCTTCATCAATACTATTAGTGAGGAAACATGATAGGACATGGAATTTTTGTGTGGACTGTAGAGAATCCCGGAATAATAAATAGTCTCTTAATCAAGGGATTATCTAATCAAGGGATTATCCTTATAGATTATCCTTAGCTGTAATATCTAGCTATATTAGGGA
>JANQAP020000176.1:1245460-1263653 GCA_026874005.2 Erythroxylum coriaceum
GGGATTATCCTTATAGATTATCCTTAGCTGTAATATCTAGCTATATTAGGGATATTTCCAAATAAGGAGTTTTCCTAGTTAGGAAGACTCCCATAACTATGTACCCTAGCTCTATATAAGAATAGCAGCAGCTGTACTTCTATTATCTGAAAAAAAATAGAGAAGTTTTTACATGGACTATAAGGAGCTTAACAACCACATGGTGAAGGATAAGTTTCCAATTCCAGTAGTGGATGAGTTGTTAGATGAGCTATATAAATCACAATATTTCACAAAGTTAGATTTTTTTTTGGGATATCATGAAATTAGAATGGATAGTTGAGATATAGAGGAGACAATTTTTAGGACGCGCCATAAGCATTTCAAATTTTTGGTAATGCCCTTTAAGTTGACTAATGCTCCCTCCACTTTTCAAAGTTTGATGAATGAAGTGTTTGGAGCTTATTTGCATAAGTTTGTACTAGTCTTCTTTGATGATATTTTAATATATAGTAAGACTTGGATTGAGCATATTCAGCACATGCATTTGGTTCATGAATTGTTGCGAGCTTACCATCTTTTTCTTAAGAAATCCAAGTGCACATTTGGGTACTCAGATAGTACTTAGGTCATGTTGTTCAAGGTGAAGGAGTGGAAGCAAATGTAAGATTAAGGCAATAGTAGATTGGTCCATACCACAATTGGCCAAAGCTCTTAAGGGCTTCCTAGGGTTAGCAGGGTCCTAATTATGGGCGAAGCATTGTTACAACACATCTTTCCACTCTTCCTTGCATGCTACACCATTTTAGGTGATGTATGGAAGGAATCCTTTGTGTTTGCTTGATTATCTAGTTTGTTCCACTAGAGTGGAGGCAATGGATCATGATCTTCAAGAGAGAGACATGGTTTTACAATTAGCAAGGGAGTGCTTATTACAAGCCTAACAGCGGATGAAGCTTACAAATGATGCTAATCATCGGGAGATCTCTGTTGAAGAGGGTGATTGGGTTTGGTTGAAGCTTCACCCTTACCGGTAGCTTTTGATAGGGAAGAGAGGGCCTCGCAAGTTGTCTCCTAAATGTTTATAAAGTATTATAGAAAATTGATATCGTAGCCTACAAGTTGGAGCTACCAAAACGGAGCTATATCTATGATATTTTTCATGTCTCTTTTTTAAAGAAGTTTAAGGGCGATACTCCAAGTTCATTGGCTGTGCTACTAGTCATCCATGATGGCCATTGGTGCCTGTTCTCCACTGTATTGTCCGGTCTAGGCTTAACATAGGCAAAAATGAGGTGTTGATGCGTTGGGTGGATAGTTCAGACGAGAACGCTACATGGGAAGATTTGGCCACTCTTTGGAGGTTTATTTAGAGTTTGAGCTTGAGGACAAGCTTAAAATCGAGGAGGGGAGTAATGTTGAGGATGCCTTTGTAGGAAAAGTTTACTTGCAATGCAAGAAACGTGGCTGACTGGACAACAAGTTTGCTTTTATTTTGTTTTGTTTGATTTTCTTTAATATTTTAGGGTTTCTACAGATTATTTTTTCTATTTTTGTTGGGATTCTATTTTTAGACTTTATACCTGTTGACAAAATCGAATAGGAAAACCAGAACTAAAGTTTTGCAATTTTATTCTTTGACTGATGCATCTTAAATAGAAAAATACAGCCAATATAGAGTCAGTATCCTAACTAAAATACAACCAATATACAATCAGTATTCTAACTACTTATCTCTTCTAATCTGCAGCATCTTCACTAATTAGGTGCTGATTTATCTTATCCTGAATCTAGGATAAGATTTTCCTATTTTATTGGGATCATTATCTATTAGATATCGTTTTTCCTAATTTACCAACACTCCCTGTGAAGTTCGTGCAAAAATGTCTATCATGCCCAACTTTCTAACTTAAAGTTCGAATGGTTGTCTTAACAACTCTTTAGTAAATATGTTTGCAACTTGTTGTGTGGTTGGAACGACTAGAGTATAGATTATTCTTGCTTCCAGTTTTTCCTTAATGAAGTGCTTATCAATTTTGACGTGTTTTGTCCTGTCATGTAGTACTGGGTTATGGGCAATACTTATGGCTGCCTTGTTACAATACAATCTCATAGGAAAGCTCACTAGATTTTAAAGATGTTCTAGAACTCTTTGTAGCCATAGAACTTCACATATACATTGAGCCATTGATCTAAATTATACTTCGACACTGTTTCTGGCAACTACACCCTGTTTCTTACTTCTCCATGTGACTAAGTTGCGCCAAAGGAATGTACAATATCCAGACGTCGATCTTCTATCAGTAGTTGATCTTGCCCAGTTTGCATTAGTATAGACTTCCACTCATCTACTTTCATTTTTTTTTGGAAAAAAGGGCCTTTATGGGAGTGCCCTTTAAATATCGAAGGATTCTGTGCACTGCTTCTAGATGCTTCTCATATAGGGAATGCATAAACTGACTAAATATACTTACGACAAAGGCAATATTAGGTTGTGTATGAGACACGTAGATCAATCGTCCTACCAATCTCTGGGACCTTCCTGTATCTATTGGAGCCTCCTAAGTACTGTTAGGAATAGGAATATTAGATCCTTGTGAAACAAAGGTATAATACATGGGTGTGAAATATTTTTGTAAGACACAGAGAGAGTTAGGGAGAGGATATTGTGTACAAGATCTAACACCCTTCCTAAGAGCTATAGAGAGATCAATTTGAGAAGAAGAGTTTAGCTTAGAATCACTTACAGGAATACTTTTAGGAACATGAGCATTTGTGGAAACATCATGATTTTTTTGATCTAACCTTTGGTTAGACTCATGAAGATGTTGCGGAATGGTGGCTTTGTTTTTGTGCTAGGTGTTCCTTTGAATATACAAGACCTTTATACCGTTTCTCATATATCTCCATGTTTCTAGTATTATCATTTTGTGATGGTATTGTCACAAGTTGTTTATTAACCGATCCAACATTGTCAATATTTACTTCATTTGCTTCCAATAATTTTGTGTTGTCTTTTTGTGAATGATCATGAGAGCTATCACTTTGAACAAACTCAAACCTAAGATCCAAAGCATCTAAATACTCATCTTCATTGATATTTTCCTCCCCCTGACGATGGTAGTTATTATAGTATGAAGTACCTCCAAAGAAAGTAACATCCATAGACACAAACATCTTTTTTGAAATTAGATCAAAACATTTATACCCCTTTTGATTAGTGGGATAACCTATAAATATGCATTTATGTGCTCTAGGATCTAGTTTTGAAAGTTTGGAATCATGATTATGAACAAAAGTTAATTTTCAGGGGAATGTTCGAAATGAGTCTAGTAGTTGGAAAATACTTACTGAATTGGTGTTTTGTAGTTGAAGATTTGAGTAGGTAATTTGTTTATCAAGTAGATGGTTTTTAGAATTGCTTTCCCCCAAAGATATTTAGGAACCCTAGTTTAAAGGCTCAAAGCTCTAAATATTTCAAGAAGGTGCATTGATGTGAGTTTCGTACTGCTAGAAAATGGTACGAAATTATGAAGTTCAGTATTGGTTGTCGGCACTAGCCAATATTGGCGATTTTGTTTGGTACTTGTTGGTAGCGTAAAGTTAAAAAAACTGAAGGATTGATTTACCAAAAAGGAAATTTAAAACTAACAAAATTACCCACGGGTGTGTTGATGTTGCGCTCAAGTTGTTCGACGAAATGTTGTGTCAAATGAAGATCCTCGTTGCGTTGCGATCCTGATGATGTTATAGGGTTGATTTTTTCCCATTGGTTTTCAAAGGCAAAAGAGACCAGGTAGGAACTAAAATGATGAGGAGGTTGTTGATGTAGTCGTGAAACTAGGGGAACATGGTGTGTTTCTTAGTTCAAAATGGATTCGTCAATTGATCGCTAGGTTGTGTTTGAATAGGATGGCTAATAAAGCCTAGGACTTGTTTCATCAGTTGATAAAGTTGGGGTTTAGTTTTCAAGTTGAATCTTGTAATGCTTTATTGATTGGACTTGGGAGAAATGGAGACATTAAGGGAATGAATGAACTTATAGAGAAGATGAAGGAGTTAGAGATTAAGCCAAATGTTATCACATTTGGTGTTTTAATTAATCAGCTATGCAAGTTTAGGAGAGTGGATGATGCATTGGAGGTGCTTAAAAAGATGAATGGAGATGAAGAAGAGCATGAGGTTTTAATTGAACCAGATGTTATCTACAGCACATTGATTGATGGACTTTGTAAAATTGGGAGACTAGAAGTAGTAGTTGGGTTGATGGAAAGAATGAGATTGAAGGGTTATGATACTAATATTGTTAGTTACAATTGTTTGACTGATGGTTTTTGTAAAGATGGTTAGCTAGCGGGAGGATTGGAGTTGGTTGATGAGATGAACAAAGAGGGCGGTTCAATTGTACCTATTGTGGTTATTGTTAACACTTTTGTTGATGGCATGTGTAGACACGGGAGAGTTAATTGTGCATTTGAGTTCTTTAGTGAGATGCAAAGAAAAGGTTTAAAGGGTAATGTTGTTAGTTATACTGCCTTGATTAATGCCTTTTGCAATGTTACAACATTGATAGGTTGATGGAAATTTTTGACCAAATGCTGAGTGGTGGATGTACCATATATACATTACAATATATTGGAAATTATATTAAAGGATTATTTTATAATTTTAAAAAATATAGGGACTATTTTATAAATTTTAAAAATTACTTGAAAGGATAACTGGTATTGACCGATATTGGTACAGTATCGTACCAGAATCAAATCCGATACTAGTACTGGTATGGTATTCATAACATTGAGAAGGTGTTTGCTTTTTCTCTCAACTACCTCATTTTGTTGTGGTGCATTATTACATGAGCTTTGATGAACTATTCCTTTGTTAGCAAAAAAGTTTCCCAACATATTGTTAAAGAATTCTTTCCCATTATCGCTTTGAAATATTTTAATCTTAATCTGAAATTGTGTTTGAATCATGTTGTAAAAGTTTTTGAAGACTTTGTTAGCATTAGATTTTTCTTTTAAGAGAAAGACCGAAGTGGCCCTAGTATGATCATCAATAAATGTAATAAATCAACATTTCTCAAACAATGTAGTAACTTTAAAAGGCCCCCAAACATCCGTAGGGATCATGGTAAATGGTTGTGAAGTTTTGTAAGGTTGTGGTGGGAAAAACACATGATGTTTTGCTAACTCACAAGACTCACACTGAAACATTGAAGGGTTTTTATTTATGAATAACTTCAAAAACAAATGCTTTAAATAGTGAAAACTTGGATGGCCTAATCGACAATGCCATAACTTCATTATTACTAGAAACTGAAATAGAATTGAAACAAGTTTGTTGGTCTTGCCTTCCAAAGGTCCATCCTTTATGAAAAACATAGAGGTCACTATTCTGGTTAGCATCCCTAATTATCTTCCTGGAGGTTAACTCTTGAAATTCACGATGAGAAGGCCAGAAAATTAGTCAACAAATTATGATTAGGAGTAAGCTTGCAAACGGACAAGAGGTTATATGATTGGCTAGGAACATGAAGGACATCTTTGACTTTTGGGGAATGAGAGATAGACATTGTTCATTTTCTAGCAACTGAGGCAAAGGAACCATCAACAATTTTGACCTTTTGATTTCCTGCACATGGAATATATGATGAAAAAAAGTGTAGAATACCAGTCGTGTGATCTATGGGACTCGAATCTAATATCCAGGGGCCATTAGTGTTGGTACAGGCCAAAGACATAGGAAAAGTATTACCTAAATGAGCTAGAACATGGCGGATTAGGATTATTTTGAGATTTAAACATTTGGTGTAGATGTTTTTTTTGTTCCTTAGTGAAAGGAAGAGATTTTGAAGATGATTGCTGCCCTGAATTAGAATTGTTCATTTGGAATGCTCTGACTTCTCCCCTTGTCTTGGTGTCATTGCTTGGTTTCTTTTTCCAGTTAGTTGGTTTTTCGTTCAGCTTCCAGCAAGTTTCCCTGGTATACCACAGTTTTTTACAATGGTCACACCAAGGCTTCTGTTTTTTACTACGTTTTTCTCATTCGCAGTTTGCTCCTCGAGTCACAAGAGTTGAGCCTTTGCTCTATATTCTGGTTTTACTAGCATTCTTCAACATCACTTGTCTTCTTGATTCTCTCTCTGTACCTCTGAGAAGACTTCTCTTATGGTTGGTAGAGGATTTCTCCCTAAAATATGACCTCTAACTTCATCCAAGTCTCTATTCAGTCCAGCCAAGAAGAAAAGAAGAAAATACAGGTCCTCTTTTAGCTTTCTTCTTGTACCAAGCACTGTCACTCAGATTTACCCAGTTTTTTTCATCAAACAAATCTAATTCCTGCCATACAGACATCATTTCATTATAATATGATGTTACATTCTGCTCACCTTGTTGCATTTTCTACATTTTGGTGTTTAATTCAAATAATTGTGAGTGGCTGTCCAGGTTTGAATATGTTTCCCTAACTGCTTTCCAAATATCACGAGCTGTTGGCATGAACATTAAGAGCTTTCCAATAGCTGGTTCCATAGAATTGATCAACCATGCAGTAACCATTGAGTTTTCCAAACGCCACTGTTGATATCAATGGTCTTTGCAGCTGGTAATTTGACCTCACCATTTAAATATTCAAGCTTCCCCTTGCCATCAATCACCAAACATACGGACAGGGACCATTCAAGGTAATTTTTGCCATTCAACTTATGAGTGGTGATTTGGAGAGAGTTTTCACATAGAAATCAGTGCAGGTATGCTACTTCCTGCTCTTGAAGTCGCCTCACTACTGTCATTTGAATTAGTCAAATCACAACCCACCATGGCTGCCTTGAAATTCGTGATCTAATCCTAATGCTCTGGTACCATATTGACAGAACTGGATAGGAAAACCAAAACTAAAGTTTTGCAATTTTATTGTTTGATTGATGCATTTTAAATAGGAAAAATACATCCAGTGTAGAATCAGTGTCCTAATTGAAATACGGCCAGTATATAATCAGTATTCGCACTACTTATCTCTACTAATCTGCAACACCTTAACTATCTAGGTGTTGATTTATCATATCTTGAATCTAGGATAAGATTTTCCTATTTTATTGGGATCATTATCTACTAAATATTAGTTTTCCTAATTCACCAACAATACCTAATTAGGATTCCTAATTAGGGTTGTTGATTTATCCCTTAAGCCTATTTAAAGGCTGTGATGGTTAGTTAAGAGATAAGCAAACTTTTATCAAAACAAAGTCGTTAGACTAGAAAAACAGTAACAGTACGAGATCTTGTCAAGGATAGGTCTTTTCCTTGTGTCGACATAGGCTTTTCAAGGGAAGAGGAGAACACGACCAGGGGAAAAGAGGTGACTTTTCATGTGTCTCGACCTGTGACTAAATCCTATGTTAGGGTACATAACAAATAGTTAAGATTAGATAGTAATGGGAATTGTACATTTGCAATTCTTAGTTCTAATTTTGATGTCTCAAGAACAATTTGAAATATGTGGGAAATTCATGCATTAGAAGAAATGTTAGAACTTTTTTGTATTGTTTATGTTTCATTAATGATATTTGATTCAATAATTATTATTGCTTCACCTGTAATGCTAGCTTAAACTAGCTATTATAATTGGTTTTTTGGTAGATATCCCAATGAAACTGTGGATCTTTGTGTTGTTAATTTTAATTTTGTTTTTGTCTTGGTTTAAATTGATAACTGTCAATTGATTCACCTTTCGGGGGAGGGGGGTTGGAATTAAACATGCACGCTTGACTGGATACTTTTAATTGAGGGTACTAATGGCAGGTGTTGATGTTGGGCATCAATTTTATTCAAGGGCTGAAATGGTTGCAGTTGGCTTTCATAGCCACTGGCTGAATGGGATTGATTATATGGGCCAGGCTTACAAGAGAGGGGTAATGCTATTCTTGTTAATATTACTACTTAAGCTTGGTGCATTTTCTTCATTTTTGTTGTTAATGGTGGTGTAATTTACAGTAATGTTGCCTTTTACTCTTATGCAATTGTTGGTTTGTAGAGGGTGGCAAATTGGCTTTGTACTTGTATTAAATCTTTCCTTTGGTATGTTAAAATTTTTGTTATCCTTTTGACGATTAGTGAATGGAGTACTTTGATTCCAAGATTTAAACAGGGACATTAACTTACTTTTTGAAGATGAATAGGGTTTCTTTTTTCTTTGATCTATTTATTCGTTACAAGTATGCTTAAGCCTTGGTGCCTTGGACCTCATTTTTGATATTGCTACACGTGCTCTTCATTAGTTTGGTAAATTGCTTGCTGTGTGATCACCTGTTGTATCATGACTTTTCTTGATGTCTTTGCTTGGATACACTTACTGTTCAATTTGTCAAAATTTGACATGCAATTACAAAGTTGCATGTTAAGCCTTCAAAGCAGTTATATGATATGTTAAGATGTGGGTGAATTAGGTGTTTCCTTTAATCATTCTAACTTTAACAATTTATTAAAGGTTAGTGGTTTAATCCTGTTGTCCTCTTTCCAAACCATGCTTGAGATTAGAATCCATTATTGAATCATTTTAAATGTCTGGAGATCAAAGCACTATAACAATTCTCAAGTGCTACCAATCTCTCTTGAAAGCTTTGAAAATTTTTTAATGAATTCACTTTTGCAAAGTGCATATATATATAGCAATCTTAATATAGTTTTCAACTCACAAGAACAGTATTTGAATTATTCTTTTTGTTGTTGCTTACATTTTTCTTCTTGCTATTTCTAAGTAGAAAGGTTGTATTTATGTTTACATAGGCTCAAGTAGCCATTGGTGGTCTGAGAGTCCTTCCAAGAATGAAAAATTAGATGTTAGTTGTCATGGGTCATTCAACTGCCTAGGTGATCGACTGGTAGGATTCTAGGCAAGTCAATAGACCAAATCGGTTGGTTGGTCAGGCATCAGATCAATTTCCCTAGATGGTTGACTGTTCTTGGAGTTGCTTAGGGTCCTTTCTTCCATTTCCTTTTTCCAATTGACCAGCTATCCTGGTTGACTGCTCTGATTCTTTAAAAAACTTCTTTACTTGACAAGAATTGAATTTCTTCACCCAAAGAATCCATAACTATTTTCTTCACCCAAAGAATCCATAACTATTAAATCTTGCTTTACACTTGAATATTCGATCCTTCCAAGGATATCTTTTTATAATTGCATCTTCATTAATCATTATTTCAGTTCTCATTATATTTACATAACAAGCACATTAGTGGTAAATGTTTTGATATCTTCAAAATTTGGATTAGAATCTCCTTAGTTCAATACTTAATTTTTTACTGAAATTTTTATTAGACACTGTTAGTTGTGAGAACTAAATTTTGTATGCTACGGCTTGCATCAGCCACATAAGTCAAGAATGTTGGTTTTATATGACATTTCTACTAAGAAAAAAATTGTCATGTCGTCGAGTAAATGATCCTTATAAAATCTTAAACATCTAGCATATTTAGTTATATCTTATCATAGTAATGGTACATCTGATTAAACATCACAACGATAGTAGGATTCCTACACTGTTTTTTTGTTCTTTTACATATAGATGTTAAGAATTTGAAGCTATGGCTTAGTATGTTAAATGAATTATTGTTACTTGAAACTGCAGGAGTATGGTAACTATACATTCCCGTTGGCTGTAGCCATTGTCATTTCAGGAATGTACGAGGATGATTTAGATAATGCTGAAGATGTTATTTATACTGGTCAAGGAGGCAATAATTTGACAGGAAATAAGCGTCAAATTCAGGACCAAGTATTGGAACGGGGTAATTTAGCACTAAAGGTGTGTCTTTAATCTATTCCTAGAACTTCCACATTATTGACAATTCGTTTTTCCTGCTACTTATTATTTGTTATCATTTTTCTTCAGTGTAAACTTTTGGTAGGCCTCTCATTATAATGAGCAGCTCATCATCACACGTCATTTTTAGTGTGTTGACATGTTTGCCAAGCCTGTAATCTTGTTATTGTAAAAGTAGTGTTGCACCTTTAGAACTGTTTGTTGAATATCTGAGGAGTGTTTTTACCATGTATAGTAGTTTTTATTGACTTGGAAAAATGCTTGTATTTAAATGTTTAATTTCCAAACTAAGTGATTTTTTTGGTCTCTAACCCTATTAGACAAATTTTGATATGCACCAACAAGATGCAATTGGACTGACTAGATTTTTGAACTTTGCATAACTCGATTGTTAAACTGAGACGAAATTAGACTGATTCTTGAGGTTGAGGGAGTAGCCTAGTGGGTGGATTCAAACTCTCCTCTGTTCCTGATTTAGGTTATCTAGAGTGTTTTTTTCTCACTTTTTTTGGCAGTGTGTGAAATATATTTGTGTACGTTGTCTTTTGAGGCAATGCCATTAAGTCTTTTAAGTTGCATATATGAATTTATATTAAGGCTTTAATGGTGACATAAAAAGTGGGTGCCTAAATTCTTGTTGTGGTTGTATTATGTTGCAGGCTGTTGTCTGCCATTTTAGTTAGAAAGGTAATGCATTAAGATTTCTTGTTTTGTTATCAGAATTGCGTGGACCATTGTGTGCCTGTACGAGTCATTCGTGGTCATATGTCTACCAGCAGCTACAGTGGCAAAGTCTATACATATGATGGCCTATATAAGGTAAAAACTGAATTCACTTCTATACTGGTTCTGCGATATCTCCTGTCCCACACCCTCCTAACCCTGAAGTAGTGCACCATTTTCTCCTTTTCTTCTTCCCTCTGTAAATGATAAAATTGCTAAATGAGAGTGGATAAAGCGGGATAGGTCAGATACTGCTGGCTGCCCACAGGGAATATGTAATTATTCACGATTTTGCTGATACATATTCATTGTCACTATTATCTTTGGTGCACACCACTTATTTCTTTAATCAGTAATTTGTTATGAATATTATTTTCTTTCTTTTTCTTTGCCTTACTAGTTTGATTGTTGGAGAAAATTGGTTTTATTTATAGGTTGTTCAGTATTGGGCAGAGAAGGGTATCTCAGGATTTAATGTGTTTAAATATCGACTGAGGCGGTTGGAGGGGCAGCCATTGTTGACCACCAATCAGGTTTAGTTTGATTCTCTAGATGTTACATCATTCATTGTTAAACTTATCCTTCATCAAAGCAGCCTATATGTATGCAGTAATTCTTGTGATCAAGCTAAAAATCCAAATATTATCCTTTGGTGCAAACCCTCTAGTAATAGTCAGGAAATGGATTAGTTTATAAGGTAAGCATGATGTTTAGAGGTCATAGTATCATGAAGTTGGCATCATTTAATTATTTGGGATGCTAAAAATTCAGTTAATAACTTACCATCCTTGTTATTGTCTGCATATAAAAATTAATAGAAATATAAAAAAGTTCAGTAAAATTTATCAAAGTAATTGTTTTGTAATCTCTATTACTTGTCAAGAGCTCGATCTCTTTTCTTTTTTTCCCAATTGAATTTGGACCATACATTTCCTCACTTTAATGGCAGGTTTTCTTCACTTATGGACGAGTTCCCCAATCTGTTTCAGAAATACGAGGGTATGATCGTAATATAGAATTAAAGCACATAGCTTATGCATCCTTCTTCCTTATGCATAAAATTTGCTGTTTGTTCCGTTTGGTAAGGTTGGTCTGCGAGGACATAAGTGGGGGTCAAGAGGATGTTCCAATCCCAGCTACTAATTTGGTTGATGATCCACCAGTTGCTCCAACAGGCTAGTCTTTTAAATTTGATGACATACTATTGCTACTGATCCTTATATGATGTAAAATGCTTCTCTTCATATATGGCATTTAATTTTCATGTTTTTATTTGTTCATTCTTATCTATCATGAAATCTGAAAAGTGAACAGGTTGCCATAGGTGCATAGCTCCCTAGTTTGTTACAGGAATTTTTTTTAAGCCTAGTGGACCTGTATAAAACAAAGTGGACTTGTTTATCAACTACAATTAGATAGGTTGGATAGGGTATTGTAGTTTGGTATTTAGGTTGGATAGGGTATTGTAGTTTGGTATTACCTGTATATAGTGTTAACTACGAGTTGCAGCAGTTTTTCCCCAAAACTAGGCAAGTGTAGGGCGGAGCTTCGTGAAATAGAACAATGATGAGATTTTTTTCCAATTTGATAATCAGTATCCTCATTGTTTCCCTTCCATTTAGTGTTCAATAGTTTTCTCCCATTGCTTTAGAATCAATTTGAGGATGACATACTTTGCTACTGCAAATATCTCCACTGGAGCTCTGTATTCTGATGTTAAGTCCTTGAAATATTTAGGTTACAAGTATTGCAAGTCTATTCAAGTTGCTAAAAATGTGAAGATACCTATGAATTCCAATGGATGTGACTGTAAAGGCAGTTGCGTGGATTCCAAGATTTGTGCCTGCGCAAAGCTTAATGGCTCTGATTTCCCATATGTGCATCGTGATGGTGGCAGGTGAGCTAAAACAAGAGCTTGGGTATTAAACATTAGATTATGGAAGTTCTATATGGATAAAGCAAATGATACTGTTCCTCTTCCTTTGTATGATTATTACATCCCTTTGGTTATATCTTTAAGGTTAATTGAAGCCAAGGATGTCGTGTTCGAATGTGGTCCAAACTGCAAATGTGGGCCTGGTTGTGTTAATCGGACGTCTCAAAGAGGGATCAAATACCGTCTTGAGGTTTGGTTTTTTTTTCTCATCATGAATGCCAATTTTGCTTATATTGTTCTGTACAATATGCTTCACAATGCTTACTCGTAGTATTCGATTTGGTTAATGTCACTAGGTTTTTCGTACTCCAAAGAAAGGATGGGCAGTAAGATCTTGGGATTTCATACCTTCTGGGTCACCTGTCTGTGAGTACATAGGGGTGCTGATAAGAACAGAAGACTTGGATAATGTTGCTGATAACAATTATATATTTGAAATTGACTGTTTGCAGACAATGAATGGCCTTGGTGGAAGAGAGGTTCTGTGATATCTTTGATATAGTTTATCGCTTGAAGCAAATGCTTTTTTCCTTTATGGCTTCAATCCATATGGCTATTAAGTTGATCAATTTGAAGCATGTTGACTGAGATTTTGCATGTTCTTTGCATTACATTTGTGCTTATTGTCCTTTCTGTTAATTCTGCATGTTTCTCTTATTCATTTCTTTATCAGTAGTTCCTGTGCTCCCCTGGTATATCTTTTTACCTTATTTTTTAAATTTCCAACAGAAAAGATCACGAGATGTGTCGATACCAAAAATTGAAGGCATAGATAGAACTGATGATCAGACGTTTGAAATTATGCCAGAATTTGGCATTGATGCTGGTTCTACTGGGAATATTGCAAGGTTCATCAACCATAGTTGTGAGCCTAATCTCTTTGTCCAGTGTGTACTGAGCTCGCATCATGATGTGAAACTTGCTCGAGTTATGCTTTTTGCAGCAGATAATATACCTCCCCTGCAGGTTAGCAACTATTTCTATGGTTTTGTTTTTGTGCTTTAGTTGTTTTTGTTCTTTCATAAATAGCTTGAAGATTTAAGACTCGAGTAAACATAATGATGCAAAAGAGTTTAAAGTCTATAGAAGAAATAAAAGAGAAAAAATAGTCATTAAAAAAGCCTTAATTTGGTGGGATGGAGGATAGGAATTGAGTTGATAACAAAAGATAAAGGCTGAAATTCAAATTGTATTAGGATTCTTTATTATGTAGGAAGTAGCAGTATTATATTATCTTACTTTAGATATGATATCCTAGTTGTTTAGGACTTACAGATTTCTATTATAATAGGATTTAAATTAGAAATCCTTTTCTTACTAGAATAAGAATTCTAAGAACTCTATATATATGTACTCAACCTTTCATTAATAACAAGCAATATCGAATTTTTTTACAAACTTGAGTTTTCAATTAGGTGTGATTGTTACGTTCCTTTTCCAAGGATCTTGTCACTGGGCGATTAACCAGGAAATCCAGCTCTAGGAGTCTTCCTTTTCGCTTATTAAGGTTCTTAGAACGACCTATCTTTTAACGAAGAGTTCAGCTCATAAAAGGGAGGCTGAAACCTTGGACCTCGTTAGGAGAGAGCTCCAATCTCTAGATTAACGATGAAAATTCTGCTTATCTTTATTCCTTTGTACTTGCCCTTTAAATAGGACTATCATGTTACAGATAGGAGAGTCTAAAATAAATCAACTAAAAGATATACTAAGATAACTACCAATTCTAAAGGATAAGATAACTACCAATTCTAAAAGATACGTTCCTACCTAAACAGCTTAAAAGGATAAAGCAGGATAATGAAGCAGAATATTTTATTAAATCCTAGTTTATAAATTATTGAGTAGTGCGTCTAGTGCATACACGCCCAACAAAGGAGTCCATAACATCACCCTCCCCCTGAAGAAAGAGCTTGTCCTCAAGCTCAAAGGTTGGATGGTCATTGCGGAATTGGTCTAACGGTTTCCAAGTGGAGTCTGCAATCTCAATTCCTATCCAGTGGACCAACAACTCCCATTTGCCGCGATTCAAACGAGCACGCAAAACTGCACCAGCGGTGGGAGTGACGTGCCCATTATCAACCGGTGGGAGGGATGGCGGAAGAAGAAGTTGGGCCCCTTGAATGGTTTTAGAAGGGAGATGTGAAAGACATCCTGGAGCTTGGAGTCGGCTGGTAATTGGAGCTTGTAAGCAATTGTCTTGATACGCTGGAGAATGGGAAAAGGGCCAAAAAATCGCAGAAAAAGTTTGTTGTGATGCTGACCAGTGAGAGAGTGCTGGCGGTATGGTTGTAAGCGAAGCCAAACCAAATCTCTGATGTTATAGTAAATGTCTCGATGCCCTTTGTCATAGAACTCCTTCATGTGCACCTGAGCCCTTTGCAAGTTGCTCTTAATTTGGCTGAGCATCACATCACGATTAGCCAAGGCTTTGTCAACTGCCTCAACCTGAGATTCTCCCGAAACATACGATAACAAGCGCAAAGGATCGTGGCCATAAACAAGCCGAAAGAGAGTCTCTCGGAGGGCTAAGTGGAATGATGTATTATAGCAATACTCTGCCCAAGGTACCCAATCGATCCAACTTTTCAGATGGTCCCCTACAAAGCAGCGCAAGTACATCTCAATAATACGATTCACCACCTCCATTTGTCCATCGGACTGGGGGTGATGTGATGAAGAGAGGGCGAGTTTAGTTCCACTCAATCGAAAAAGCTTCGTCCAGAAGGTACTGATGAACACCATATCCCGATCAGAAGTAATGGATTCTGGTATGCCATGGAGACAGACGATGTGCTTAAAAAATATGAGCAACCCGTGTCGCCGTATACGAATGTGTCATTGGAATGAAGTGAGCATATTTAGAGAAACGGTCAACTACCACAAATTAGACCATTTTACCCCAAGCCTTAGGTAAGCCATCAGTGAAATCCATAAAAATATCAGCCCATATTTGTGACGGAAGAGCCAATGGTTGAAGCAAACCTGCGGGACTTAGGTTCGTTGCCCTGTGATGTTGGCAGGTTGGGCAGGACGCCACATGGTCGGCAATGACGGCCTTCATTCCCTTCCAATAGAAATCAACACTGATCCGGTGAAGAGTTTTCCGTACCCCTTTATGAGTGCTATCATGTACACTAGACAATACAGTAGAAATCAAGGGGGAAGTGGGCAACAAATAGAGTCGATTCTTGTAAAGGAGAAGACCATCACGGGAAGACCAAGGGGCAACCAACTTGCCATTGTTAGCCTTAATTTGCAACTCTCGTAAGGCAGGTTTGCTAGCGATTTCGTCAAGAATAGCATCAACTAGCAAAAGATGTGGTTGGCTTATAGCACATAAGTTGCTCCTCCTGACAGCACCTCGATAATGCATCGGGAACCTTGTTTAGGTGTCCTGCACGGTACTCTACCGCAAAGTCGAACCCCATAAGGTTACTTAACCAGTGTTGCTGTGGCGAAGTGGTAATTCGCTGCTCAAGCAGAAATTTCAAGCTATAGTGATCAATCCTTATAAGAAAATGGCGGCCCCACAGGTAAGGTCTCCAATGCTGCACTGCCTTTGCTAACCCAATCAATTCACATTCATAAGCGACCAACTTAAGGTGTCTTGTAGCCAATTGTCGACTGAAAAAGGCAATAGGTTGGTCATTTTGTTGTAGAATAGCTCCGATGCCCTCCTCAGATGCATCACACTCCACGATAAATGGACGTTCAAAGTTTGGTGGGTGTGGGAAGTTGGCAAGTGCTTGCTTTAATTGCACAAATGATGTCGTTGTCGCTTCACTCCAAAGAAAGGAATCCCGTTTCAACATGCTTGTCAAAGGGGCTGCTAGCTATCCATATTCCTTAATAAATTTGCGATAATAACCTGTCAATCCCAAAAATCCCCTCAAGGCTGTAATGGACTATGGTTGAGGCCAATCTAAGATTGCTTGAACCTTGCTCGGGTCGACCGTCACCCCTGTAGCTAAGATATTATGATCGAGGTATGCAACCCGAGTCTTCTCAAATGAGCATTTCGACTTTTTCAAGGACAGTTGATGGGCGTGCAACAGATTAAATGTGATGTGCAAATGTCTCGTGTGTTCATCCCAAGAGGGGTTATAAATCAAGATATCATCGAAGAAAACCAAAATAAATTTACGGAGATAGGCCCAAAATACCTCATTCATAAGAGCCTGAAAGGTGGAGGGAGCATTTTATAGTCCGAACGGCTTAACCAGGAATTCGAAGTGCCTATGATTAGTCCAAAAAGCTGTTTTCTCTACATTTGGTGCATGCATGCGCACCTGGTGATAACCGAACTTCAAGTCCAGCTTGGTGAAAAATTGGGACCCATGTAATTCATCTAGTAGCTCATCCACCACCGGAATAGGAAATTTATTCTTCACCATTTTTGCATTAAGCTCCCTATAGTCCACACAAAATCGCCATTATGCTTCTTGACCAACAAAACCGGCGAAGAGAAGGGGGATCGACTTGGTCGAATGATCCCTTGTTGCAGCATTTCTTCACATTGCTTCTCTGTCTCATCCTTCTGAAGGTGTGGGTAGCGGTAGGGTCTCACTACTATTGCCCCCGATCCTGGCACAAGACAAATGCGATGATCGCAATTGTGAATAGGTGGTAGACCCGTTGGCTCTTGAAACCAATCCGAAAATTCGAACAATAATTGATCCATCTTGGCAGGACAAGCATCCACTGTTTGGAGTGAGTGAACATGGTGTCCAGGTGACTTTGGCAGCCCATGAAGGACAACTTGCTCCCCGTTTAATTCAAAGCCCATGGAAGGGTGGCAAAATCCCACAGTATGGGACCCAACATTTGTAGTCATTTAATACCTAGCACTAAATCAAAGCCAGCCAGGGGAAGTACAAAAAAGTTTGTAGAAAAATTATTACCGTCGATTGAAAAAGCTACCTCTTGACAAAGGCCACTGCTATGCACGCTTTCTCCATTTACCACCGAGACGGTAGTGCCCAATTTTGGTTGTACTCGTATTCCTAGACAATTGGCCACTGTTAAACTGATAAAGTTATGAGTACTTTCAGAATCTACTAGCCTAAGTAGCGGTAATTCCTATATTATCACTCCAACTTGCATTGTCGTTGCCCCCTTTTGCCCCGTAATGGCATGAAGTGATATCTCAGGTTCTCCCCCCAATTCTAGCACCGATTCCTCCCTGTTATGATCAGCCAATTCGAGCCAGAAGAGTTTCTTACATTAGTGCGACGCTGAATACGACTCATCACAATTATAACAGAGCCCTCATGCCCTTTGTTCTGGCATTTCAGCCCTGGTGAGTCTCTTGACAAAAGAGGAGGAAGAACTTACAATGTTATTCCTAGTTGGTGGCACCATTTGTCCCATGTGAGTTATAGATATATGTTGGTTGCCTTGCCACACTCCCTTCCTTTGCATTTGTTCCCGCATAACCTTGTGCTTGGCCTCAAAAGCTCGAGCTAAATTCATAGCATGAGCTAAATCGGGTGGTGCATGAAGCTCTACATCCAATCGAAGTGAGTCAGATAGACCTGCAGTGAATAAGCTGACATGTTGGTCCACTCTAACCATCCGACTTACTTGTGCCAGTCGCTCCTGAAATTGTCGTTGATATTGCTCAACTGGACCCGTCTGTTTTAGATTAACTAGTTCCCCTAGAGGATTTTCACGCATAGGAGGGGGGGGGGGGGGGGCCAATCGAAGGGACAAATAAACAGAAATCC
>JANQAP020000176.1:1520447-1551568 GCA_026874005.2 Erythroxylum coriaceum
AATAAAATAAATTTAGTAAATAAAATATTTCACCTTACTTAAATACTATTGACAAAAACTTCCTTCTATTAATTAAGTAAGGGTATAATGGAAAATACTAAAATATCATAAGGTTATTATTGGAAGGTAAAATTTCCACCGCATAAGCAGTTTTCTACTGCAGCTCCCTTTCTGCTTATCTATTTCTGCGGTGGCACCGCAGTTTTCTCCAACCTGCGGTTGTCGGCCGCAAGTCCAAACTTGTGATTGAGTTTGAAAACTGCGGTGGATAAGTACTTATCCCCACTGCAGTGCAGATCCAAACGTAACCTGAGTATATACATATTTAAGTATATAAAATCAATTATTTTTTATAAGAAAAAATATAAAGAGGGAAAGTAATGGGTTGTAGTCTCGGTATTCGGAGGTTCAAATCCTTTCATCCTACAGGACAGTTTTTTGTTCTAATCTTTCTATTAATAAAGATAATACTTAAATGTAATATAAATATTATAATTATAATCTTATTAAATTTTATTTTAAAATATATTTATTCATAGATTTTATTTAATTAATTAAGTAATTTAAAATTAATTAATTAAAATTATCTTTAACTAATTCTATTATAAACATATAATCAACCAATTAGTGCTATAACAAAAGCCAAACAGTTCCGCCCTTCTGTTCAACTTTGGAAGAACTTAATTTATGAAGCTAACGGTATATATAAAAGTCAATTCAAGCACCCGCGATGAGTTGATGCGTCAAACTTCTCAAGCATAAATTTATATACCTTGATAAAATGCAAGTGGATCATGAAAACGACATCTAATGGACTTGACTGGTCAGCGCCTTCGGTGGCTCTTTCGAGGCTGCTGGGTGGTGGAGACCGAGGAGGGCAAGGGCCAGGAAGAACGGTGAAGGTTGTTCTTTTTTTTTATTTTGGGTGACGTTCCGATATTATGCCTTCGAATATACCGTTGTTTTCCTTCGGTAGTTCGGTTTCCATTGTCTTTCTGTCTCTCCTTCTAATTGCCTCATGCATACGCCACTATTATTCTACTTATTTACGCATCAGCCAATTTCCCCCAGTCCTCGTGTAACTTGAATTTTGAGTATAAATCAAGGTTTTAGATTTACGATCGTACTAACTGATACTGGCTGGAAAATACCGTATTGGCAAAAAAATAGCACCTAATTTGATTGTTCGATACTGGCGACTTCTCTTAGTATCAGTCCGTATTCCCGTAAAATTTCAAAACTTGAGGGAAAAAATACCCCTTCCCTTCCTTCGAAAGTCTTTTCTTATTCTCCCTCACTCCTCTCCGTCTCTAGTAGGAGTGCCAATGTGCCCAGTCTGGCCTTAGCCCAACAAGTTGCCGGTCACCGCCCGCCATTGCACCACACATTTTTACCGCAGATGACACATTAATTAATAAAAGCGTACAATAACATGATATAAATCTGCTAGAGAACTTCAAAAAACGATGAGAATATGGAAAAAGCATACGTCGTAATTGATGGAACTGGTATAAAAAGTAAAAACATACGTTGACCCATTTAAAAGATGAAAGACATAGATGAATAAGTCATAAATTTTGGTCCACATATGGGAACACACAAGTTGCTGGAGAGACAGATGAGAAACAAATAGAGATAGCTACCTTTCTATTGTGCCCTATCTGACAAAACCAATGTTGCTGTTAGGGAGAGAGAGAGAGAGAGAAGTTACAAAGAAGCTACAATATATGTTTATATACAAAATTTAAAGAATTAGGATTTTTCATAATGGTGAAATTTTTTTTATGGATGGTTAAAAATTTGGGCTATATTTTAAATTTAAAAAAAATTAAGAAATATTTTATAAATTTAAAAAATTATCCGAAATAGTACCCAAAATTGATTGACATTAGTATCGTATCAAAACCAAATCTGGTACTAATTCCGGTACACTGTTCATAACATTGGTATAACTATGACTTTTATTTCTTTAATTTAAATATTTCAAACAAACCAAAAAATACTAAAAAGATATCTCTAGCAACTTATTTCAAATAATCAATCATGTTAATGTACATATATTTAGCGTTGTAATTATACATGAATTTAACATTATAATTAGCCATTCATTTAGTCTTAAATTGTGTATTTGGGTTTATTATCCAATACCTATATTTCTTAATATAGCTTAGATATATATAAACAAATTGTACCAAATATACAAAATACAACCAAAAAACAATTTGGTACCATGTCATGGTATCATAGTACATTCCTTTGCCTTCCTTTTTCTTCTGTATTAGTCCCTTTTTATTTTAAGGCAATGTATTATGTTTTCAATAGTGTTAGTCCCTTTTCATTTTCGAGCCAATAATTTATATCTCCACCATCAATTTTTTCATATTTCAATCAAGACCCATTTATTCATCTAATTATCATTCATCTGTCCATTTGTTTAATATTCTTTTTCCTGATTCTACTCTTTGATAAAATGGTGCTTGGTATGGATAAAACGAAAATTTCTCATCCTATTTCAACTATTTTGGATGGTTCCAAGTACACTTTGTGATCGCAACAAATTAAAAGTTTTCTAATTGGGCACAAGCTTTAGCACTTTATTATCGATGCTATTGTTAAATCAGTTTGGGATATTGATGAAATTGATACCAAACATGTTGAACATCTTGAAGAATGAGATATTAAAAATTACCAAATAGGTATATAGTTTGCAAATCCTTCTATTTTCTCTATTCGTATTCAGTTTGTTGAATTTTATATTGCTAAGGAAATTTGGGATTTTTTATCGAATTGGTACAAAACTACTAGCCTTGCCTATAACTATCAGTTGGTCACCACTTTTAATAACTTTAAATAAGAATTAGGTTAATCTATTAACAACTTTCTTACAATCATTCGTCGCATCTGGAATCAGTTGGCTCGAGCCAAGATTAGCAATGATCATCTTCACCTTATTCAAGTTCTTATGACTCTTCCCCCAAAATATGAATTAGTGTGAACTACTCTGTTACATTGTGATCCATTACTCATTTTTCATATTGTTGTCAATTAAATACTATTTAAGGAAACTCATTTGGTTTGATTAGGGATGTCAATTTTGGCCCGGTCAGGCCAGATTTTGGCCCAAAACTTTTGGGCCACGAGCGAACCATGGGCCAAGCATGGGTCAGCCCGTGTCGAACATAAATGTAAAAAGTAACGTCGTTTTTTAATTTATTTAAAAAAATATAACAGGTCAGGCCACAAGTCACAAGTAGACCAACTCTGACCCCAGTCTCAGCCTGGCCCATTGACATACATAGGTCGAATTAATTCTCCTTCCTCAAAAGTCGCTTCTGCAACCACTCAGCCACGCCCCGCATTTTGCTCATCTTTTTGTAATAATTGTCATATCACTAGTCATGTGGTTGCTGAGTATAAATATTGATATGATTATGGTCACATTTTGAAAAATTGTCCAACTCGACCATCTCACCCTAGGAGAGCTTTCAAAGTCTAATTCTTCATTTAAGACTCGTTCTTCACTTATTGCTACTATCTCTAATGGTTCCTTTTACTCCACTCTTACTGCGAGTGATCTAGAAGCCCTTTTTGAATAAGTGATATCCTCTAGTTCTTTATCTTCCCCTGCTTTTTTGCCACTCTAGATGATTATTTGATCTTCGATTATGCTTGTTGTAATCATATGACTTCAAAATTCTCTCTGTCATTTAATATAACTCCCACTAATTGTCTCCCTTCTATTCAAAATGCCAATGGTAATTATATGTTTATTACTCATATTAGAATTGCAACCACCTCTAATCTTAGTCTTCCTTATACTTATTATGTTCATAGATTAGCCTTAGATTCAATCTATGTCGATCAGTTATGTGCTTATGGTCTATTTTTCTCTTATTGGTTGTCAAGTTCAGGATTTTCAAAAGGGTCAAATTATGGGAATGAAGTGTAAAGTGGACGATTATTTGAGCTCACTTCTCTTAAAATTCTTGTCTATAAAATAAATTTTGCTTCAACTACTATCTATCAGTGGCATCTTCATCTTAGGCTTGCATTTGCTAATGAAATTTGACCTTTAGTTTATAATGGATCGTTAGGGTTTTTTAAAGTTTGAGTCTTTTAATTGTTTACATTGTCAATTGGCAAAACAACCTACTTCATCTTTTAGTACTAATAATTCTATATATGATACTTCTTTTAGATTAATTCATTCACATATTTAGGTTCCTACTCCTACTCCTACTCCTGTTATAAATGGTTATCGATAGTTTGTTTTATTTATTGATGATTATTCTCATTTCACCTAGATATATTTTCTAAAGAATAGATATGAAGTGTCTCAAGTTTATATTGATTTTGATACTATGATTAAAACCCATTTTTCGTATGTTATCAAAATTCTTCATACTTCTAATGCCATCAAATATCAAGACTCTATTATTTTTCAATTTTTCAAACAATAAGGAACTATTGTCTAATGTTCTTGCCCTGTATACTTCACAATAAAATGGTCATACATAATGAAAACACCATCATATTTTAGACTTTGTTCATGCTTAACTTCTTTCTACATCTTGCCTTGAAAAATTATAGGGTGTGCTTGCCCCTACTTCTATTTACACGATTAATTGACTTCCTATTCCAGTCCTTCAGAATCTTTCTCCTTTTGAACGGTTATATGGTAAGCCACCTAATTACTTGAATCTTAAAGTTTTTGGTTATGCTTGTTTTGTTCTTCTTAATCCTCATGAACATAATGAACTTCAACCTTGTGTTTATCTCTCTTGTTTTTTAAGATATGGCATTGAATATAAAGGTTATCGCTGTTGGGATCCCATTTCTCTTTGACTATGTAATTCTAAATATATCACTTTCTGGAAAAAAAAAAACCATGTTCTCCACCTTATCTAAATTTGATAGTTCTCTTTATACTTCCCAACCTTTATTTGCTGACTCCTCCATTAAGTTATTTTCTTCCTATAATGCAAATCCTATTATTGAGCTCTCTATTTCTACTCCCACTTTAGTGCCTACCTCTCTATAATCTAATTTATCTGACAATCATGTTCCTCTTCTTTATTACTCTAATTGAGTAAAATAAATTCCTCATCATCTTAAAGATTGTCACAATTTTTCTACTTTTGTTTCCTTATATAAAACTCGTTCTTATGGTGAGGCTAGTATAGACCCTCTAAGGTAACAAGTAATGTCTTAAAAACTTAGGCTTTAAGGAAAATTCACACTTGGGACTTAGTGGATCTTCCTTTTAGCAAGATTTTTATTGGGAGTAAATAGATCTATAAGAATAAAACTTGATCAAATTGTTCTATTGAGTAGTATAAAACTTATTTAGTTATGAAAGTCCATACTGATGATTATGGTATTGACTATGAAGAATACTTACTCTTGTTGCTCGTTTAACATCCGTTTTGAGTTTAGTAGCAGTTGTTCTAATAAAAATTGGCCTCTTTTTCAAATGGATGTTAAAAAGGCCTTTCTCAGTGGGAATCTTACTAAGAAGTCTATATGTGTCCTACTCCTCGATATTCTCATGCCCTATAGAAAGTTTATCTCCTTCATTGTGCACTATATGGTCTTAAGTAAGCTCCCTGTGCCTAGTTTTCCAAATTCAGTTCTACTATGGCCTAATATGACTTCACTTCCAATTCTTACATTTCTAATTTATTTATTTGTTAGACTGACAAAGGTGTTGTTCTTCTTATACTTTTTATGGATGATATGATCATTATAGGTAATGCTTCTAAAGGCATTTCTGACTTCTAATAATATCTCAATTAACATTTTGATATGAAAGATTTAAGATCATTAAGTTACTTTCTTAGTCTTAAAGTTTCTTCTAGTTCCAATGGCTATTATCTATCGCAACACAAATATGCTTATGATTTTCTTTCTAGATCTAGTATTACTAATTCCAATATGTTAAGTTAATTCCATCAGATGGAATAATTCTCCTTGATTATACTTTATATCGAAAAATTACTAGCAGTCTAGTTTATCTTACAATAACTCGTTATGATATTAATTATGTTGTTCATATAATTAGTCAATTTGTGGCTTCTCTTCAGACTACTCACTTTATTGTTGTTCTTCGTATTCCTTGATATGTCAAAGGTATTCTTTTTTATCGACTTAATTTTTTACTCTTTCATCTTTAGTCTTACCTGGGCATTATGATGTTGATTAGATTGGTGATCATACTGACTATCCTTCCACATCTAGTTATTACTTCTTCTTAGGTGACTCATTTATTTCACGATGGAGTAAGAAGCAAACAGTTACATCTCACTTTACTATAGAGTTGGAATATCAAGCACTTGCTAATGCTACTTCTAAATTGCTTTGGCTATGTTGGTTACCTAATACATATTACACATTCCTTTCCTACTATTTTGTACTGTGACAATCAAAGTGCCATTTATATTACTCAAAACACAAATGATTGCCATTTTGTTCGAAAACACCTTCAATATGACTTGTGACAACTTTTTTTGAAAAATGTGACCTGTTACAACTTATGTTTCTTCGAAGGATCAAATAGCAACTATTTTTTTACTAATTATAGAAATATAATTACTAAAATTTATCTTGAGAGTAAGATTTATATGAAGAAAAAAGCTTTTGAATGAAATTAAATATTTAATTCAAAAGCTTTTTTATATTTAAAATAAGTAACAACATTTTGTAATAATCTAAAACATTACATAAATTAAATTTAGTACAAATTAATATTGACACTAATACATAAAATTTAGTTTACGTTTTGATAGAGTTAAAATTCAATTATAATTTTATAAAGTAATAATTTACACGATATTGAGCTACATTAAAGCTCCTTATTGAGCCCTTTTTTTGCAATAATGACGGCTGAGCTCATCAAGAATATCCAAAAGGATGTGCCTTAAGGATGTGCCTTAGTGTATGTTGTTTGTTGATGATATTGTGTCAGTGTCAAGGTAGAACATTAGAAAGATATGTTACAATCAAAGGGTTTTTAATTGAGCAGGACTAAGACTGGTACCTAGAGTGTAACCTTTCAGACCATAGGGTAGCTTTTGATGTGGAGTTAAAGATTGATTAAGATGTTATACCATAGAAAGAGTGTTTTAAAATTCAAAGTAATGAATAGATTAATGAAGATATTGTTCACCATATTAGATCAGTGTGGCTTAAATAGAGAAGTGCATAAGAAGTTTTATTTGACAAAAAGATACTACTCAAGCTCAAAGGTAAATTTCATTGTTTAGTGATTAGACTGACCATGCTATATGGGGCGTAATATTGGCCTATCAAACAGGTGCATAGTCATAAGTTAATGGTAGAGGAGCTGAGGATGATTCATTAGATGTGCAACCTTACTAGAAGAGATAAAGTTAGGAATGTAGTGGTAAGAGATAAATTAAAAGTGATTAATATTAATGAAAAATTAAGAGAAACAAGGCTTAGGTGGTTGGGATATTTTAAGAGGAGACTTCCTAATGCTTTAGTAAGAAGATACAAGAAGATTGTATTTAGAGACTGTAAAAGGGAAAAAATGAAGGCCAAAAAAGAATCGAGGGGAGGTGATCAAGAACGATATAACTCTATTAGAACTTACTAAGGACGTAATCCTTAATAAAAAACTTTAGCATGCTAGGATATAGGTAAATGATCTCACATAGAGAGGTCCTTCTCTTTCTTATAGGTCTGTTAAACAATTTCTTTTGAATCTTACGACGTATATTTAGCCTAAACATTTAATGTTTAGTACTTCCCTCTTAGTTATCTATCTTAAACATTTCCTTACTTAGCCTAAACATTTTCTTGTAATATCTTGTTTGTTTTATTTATTTACTTGTCTTCTTTCTTATTTGTATATTTATTCATATAGAGAGGTCCTTCTCTTTCTTATAGGTCTTTTAAATAATTTATTTCGAGTATTACGACTTATATTTAGCCTAAACATTTAATGATTAGTACTTCCCTCTTAGTTATTTGGCGTAAACATTTCGTTACTAAGTCTAAACATTTTCTTGTAATGTCCTTTTTGTTTTATTTATTTACTTGTCTTCTTTCTTGTTTGTATATTTGTTTACTTATTTTATCTTTTATTTTTATTCTTTACCTTGTTTTATATTTATTGTATTCTTTATTTTATTACTTATTTTATATTTTATTTATAAATATTTATTTATTTATATTTATTATTATCTTTCATGTCTATTTTTATTATTATTACTTTATTATTTTAATAGGTATCTTTTATTAATTTTATTTTATATTTGTACATTGGCTTTATTCTAGGAAGAGCTAAATGAGGTGATCAGCAGACGAGATAGTTATTCTAGGAGGAGACTTTAATGGTTATATAGGGACAACTTCATACGAATATTCATAGGCTCATGGAGGCTTCAGGTATGGTAATAGAAATGATAATGAGACTACTTTGTTGAATTTTTCAATAGCAATTGAGTTGGTGATACCTAACTCATTTTTTAAGAAAAACGAGAAAGCACCTGGTGACTTTTAATAGCAAAATTACAAAAACTCAAATTGACTACTTCCTTATAAAACAGAGCGATAAACCTAGTTGCAAGATGGTAGCTAATGCTTGCTTATCAACTCAGCATAAATTGTTGGTTATGGATCTTAAATTACAGGTTGGAGGAAGAAGAGAAGTCTTAAAATGTGTACCAAAGTTAGATAGTGGAACCTGAAAGGGGATATAGTGGAATAACTTAGGGATAGAGTAATATATGGAAAAGAATGAAAATTAGAAGGAGATGTTAACCAGATGGGGGAGAGAAAAGTAACTTTTTAAGGAATGCAGTTAAAGAGATCTTGGATGTTTCTAAAGGGCCTAGGGGTGGTAAGATGGGGTTTTGGTGGTGGAATGAAAATGTACAAAAAAAAGGTTAAGATCAATAAGGTTTCCTATAAAGCTTTATTGGATAAAACCTCGAAGGCAGAGAAAGGTAGTTAATAGAGAAAGTTATAAACTAGCAAAGAAAGAGGCGAAGACGATAGTCTCAAAAGCTAAAAGTAGACTTTAAAAGAAATTATACCATCAATTGGAAACTAAAGATGAAGAAAAAGATATATTTAAGTTGGTGAGAGTTAGGAAACGAAAAATGAGAGATTTAGATCAAAATTAATGTATAAAAAACGAAGTAGGACAGGTGCTCGTGGCTAAAAATGATATCAAGAGAAGATGACAGAGATACTTCTATAGTCTTTTTAATGAAAGCGTATATGACAACTTCTCTTTAGGTGATCTTAGCATGTCCGAGAGGTATCGTAACTTTACTTGTTGCCAACAGATCAAAAGGGAAGAAATTAGAAGAGCATTGGGGAGATAAAGAGTAGAATGACAGAAGGATCCAATGAGATACTCTTAGAGATATGGAAAACCCTAGGAGAACAGGGTCTTACTTGGCTAGCCAAGTTTTTTAATGTGATCCTTAAGTCTAACAAAATGTCGGATGAGTGAAGACTTAGTATGTTAATTCCTTTATACAAGAACAAAGGAGAAATCCAAAGATGCAACAACTATAGATGAGTCAAGCTACTTAGTCATACTATGAAGTTATGACAAAAGATGATTGAGAAGAGACTGAGAAAGGATACACTTATCTCGGAGAACCAGTTTGGTTTTATGCTAGAAAAGTCCATGGCAGAAGCTTTACATCTCCTTAAGGGCTTATTTGGTTGGATGTTAATTAATGGAGTAGAATAGAACGGAACGATTTATAATAGAATAGAATGTAATATAGTGAAAAGTTGTTTCGGAGGGATGGAAGGGTCTATAATGTAATGTAGTAAACCCTTGTTTGGAAAATGGATAGAATGAAATGTAATGTATAATAAATGATGATTATACCCCTGATATTAAAATGGTTGTTGCAAGAGATTTAGTGCTATGATTTTAAAACAAAAATCATGTCCAATTAAAAAGTCACAGTTGTGATTTGTTTTTTTATATATTTTATATTTAAAAATAATAAAAATTTTAATAAAATTTTTATTATTTTATTATTAATTATATATAATTTATTATTAATTATATAAAATATTATTATTAATTATTTAATAAATTTTATTTTATCATATGTGATTTATATTTAAAAATTATTTAATTATATTTTATTTATATAAAAATATATACAAACAATTAAAGAATAATTTTTTATATATTTTCTATTTTTCATTAATAAAAATTTTATTAATTTTTTATTTTTATTAATTGTATACAATTTTTTATTAATAATATAAAAATATTATTGAGGGTGATAAGCTTGTGGACCGTAATAAATGAGTTTGGGAAAAAAAGGGTTAGAGTTAGAAGAAATAATTGGTATTAAGAAAAATTATTGAGGGTATATTAGGTAGTATGTATTTATTAGTTTACGTTCCATCCTAAACCCCCCAAATCGGAGGTTTCTTATTTTCACTGTTTAGGATGGAATGAAACGTAACATGAAACCCTTTACTTCCATCTTATTCCGTTCTATTCCATTATGAAATCCTAAACCAAACGATGGAAGTGTGTTACGTTCTATCTTGTTTCATTACTAACCCCTCAACGAAAACAAGACGTAAAAGATTAATAGAATATTACAGGGAAAGACAACGTAACTTAAACATGATTTTTATTAACTTAGAGAAGGCTTATGACATGGTATTTAGTTAAATCATGTAGAATTATTTAGAAGTTAAGGGAGTCCCTATGACCTATATACAGATTATTAAGGATATATATGGTGTAAATGTTAGAAAAAGGACAATAGGAGGAGATACAAAGCATTTTTCTATTAATATTAAGCTACACTAAGGCTCCTCATTAAGCTCCTTTTTATTTGCAATAGTAATGGATGAGCTTGCTAAGAATATACAAAGGGATGTGCATTGGTACATGTTGTTTATTATTTATATTGTTTTGGTGCATTAGATAAAAAACGATATCAATTTTTTGAAGGTTTTAAAAAATGTCAAGCTAAATTTTTGGAGAGAAACGTTTGAGTCAAAGGGTATTAAATTGACCAAAACTAAGACTGAGTGTTTAGAGAGTAACTTTTCGGGCCATAAGGTGATTTCTAATGTGGAGGTGAAGATTGATTTAAAAGTTATATCACAGAATGAGTGTTTTAAGTATCTATGATCTATTATCTAAAGTAATGGAAAAATCGATGAAGACATTGTTCACTGCCTCAAATCAGAGTGGCTTAAATGGAGAAGTGCATCAGGAGTTTTATGTGATAAAAAAATACCATCCAAGCTCAAAGGTAAATTCTATCGCTTAATGATTAGGTCGGTCATACTGCATAGTCATAAGTTAAAAGTGGCGGAGATAAGAATGCTCTGTTGGATGTGTAATCTCACTAAAATAAATAATGTTAGGGATGTAATAGTAAGAGATAAATTAAAGGTGACTAATATTAATGAAAAATTAAGAGAGACAAGGCTTAGGTGGTTAAGACATTAGGAAAAGACATCCAGATGCTCCAATGAGAAGATGTGAGAAGATTGTACTTAAAGACTGTAAAAAGAAGGTGATCAAGAATGATATAACTTTGTTAGAACTTATTGAAGACATAACCCTCAATAAAAAACTTTAGTGTACTAGGATACAGATAAAGAATCTCACATAAAGAGTTTCTTCTCTTTCTCGTAAGTCTTTTATACACTTTTCTTTGAGGCTTATGTCTTGTATTTAGTCTAAACATTTACTGTGTAATACTTTCCTCTTAGTTGTTTAGCCTAAATATTTCTTTACTTGGCTTAAACATTTTCTTGTAATGACTTGTTTATTTTATTTATTTACTTGTCTTCTTTCTTCTTTCTTGTTTGTGTATTTATTAACACATTTTATCTTTTTTTCTTTACTTTGTTTTATATTTATTGTATTACTTATTTTTATATTTTTATTTATACATATTTATTATTATTATTATTATTATTATTCTTATTATTATTATTATTATTATTATTATTATTATTATTATCTTTTATGTTTATGTTTATTTTTTATTTTTAATAGGTTTTTTCTCAGTTTATTTTATTTTATACTTGGATACTAGTTACTTTTATTTTATTTTCCATGTTAGTTTATCAAAAATAGTTTTTTTATTTGTTAAGAGTAAAGATGCGTACTGTTGTATCTCTCCATAGCTTACGCCAGCGAGATTTCTATTGAGATATTATTGTTATTGTTATTTTATATTATTTATTTAGTGTGTATATATATGTGGGTCTATTAAAAATAACTTATCTAATAGTTAAGGATAAGACTGTGTACTTCTAAACTTCACATACAACGTATGAGAGGAACTTTTACTGAAATATTATTATTGTTGTGTTCGTATTAGTACTTATTTTTTTTATTAAATTTACTTAACAATTTAGAACGTAATATATTTGTTATTATTATTTTTGAAATGTTTTATTTCTCATAATAAACCAAATAACCAAATAAATATGACGGAGGGACGGGAAGCGTTAAACTCATATCATATGTCCTAAAATTGATATTAAGACGATCAAAACCAGACGCTAGTGCCACCAACTGTAAAAGAGGTAAAGGCTAAGGGCATTGAGGACAAACAGGTAGGGCTTGAGTGGCACGAGTTAAATCATATTCCTTCTTTTCTCTCCCTTTCCATTTGCAACTACGCATTTGGCAACTACATTTGCAACAAAGCATAAGCAGGTCTCTCTGCCTCTTTCTTTTCGCTACGCTCAGTTTTCTCTCCAACTCTCTTCAATGGCTTTCTCCGAATCTTCTAGACAGTCTCTAATCCCTAACTTCCTCTACTCTTCTTCTTCCCCTCCCAAGTCTCTCTCTCTCTCTAAACTCCTTGACTCCTCATCGGCTTATATTTTACCCTCGGAGTCCACCTCTCTCATGACTAACAGAGACGTCGCCTCCGGTGGTTCCTTCGTCGTCCCCTCTCCCAGCGAGCCTGGTAAGATCGAGATGTACTCTCCGGCTTTCTACGCTGCTTGTACGGTCGGTGGTATTCTCAGCTGCGGTCTAACTCACATGGCGGTTACTCCTCTTGATCTCGTCAAGTGTAACATGCAGGTGCCGATCTCCGTTTTTTCTTTTTATTTTTCATCCTTTTTGTCTTTTTCTTTTTCTGTTTCTGTTTCTGTTTCTCCCTTGATATTAGCTGAGAGAAGATCTGCGCTTACTATTGATGATCTATGTTAACTGCTGATGTTCGTTGCTTCTTTTGATGTTTTGATCCGTTTTTTTAAAAATTCTTTTGTAATCGTTATTTTGTTAGATATCTAGTAATTTAGATTCAGTTTTCAGGAGCTTGATAGGAATTTTGGGTGACGGTTTTTGTTGATTTTGATCGTTTGTTCTTAGCTTCAGATCTTTTCCTGTATCATATCAGTCTTTGTAATGACGTTGCATTTCTTCCTAGCAATTGGTTATTTGTGATTATACCATTCTGCCCTTCCAGGTTTTGATAATTTTTTTAATCTCTGTGCACAGTTGTTAATTTATGTACTTGTTCTAACTATGTTGAAGTCCGTGCTCAATTTTGTATTAGCCTGATCGCGGTTTCTTCGAGATGCCCAATTATCGCTTGACCACTCTTGACCCCGGTGGATTTCTTTTAACAGAGAGCTGCTTATTACGTTAAGTGTATATATGCACACACAAACACTCATATTTGTGTGTAATTGTTTTGTTTTAGAGGATTTTGAGCATAGCTATGATTACTTATCAGATGCCAAGGTTCCTGTTAGTATAAATTTTTTAGTCTCGGGGAGAGATTATGTTGCAAACTAAGACTGCAATTCTTTTTTCAGATTGACCCTGCAAAGTATAAAAGCATTTCATCTGGATTTGGAGTTCTGCTAAAAGAGCAGGGGGTTAGGGGCTTCTTTAGGGGCTGGGTGCCTACCCTCCTCGGTTATAGTGCTCAGGGTGCCTGCAAATTTGGATTCTACGAGTTCTTCAAGAAGTATTACTCTGACATCGCTGGGCCAGAATATGCTGCCAAGTATAAGACGTTGATTTACCTTGCTGGCTCTGCATCTGCTGAGGTGATTGCAGATGTTGCACTTTGCCCCTTTGAAGCGGTTAAGGTCCGTGTTCAAACTCAGCCCGGTTTTGCGAGGGGTCTATCTGATGGGCTCCCCAAGTTTATCAAATCTGAAGGTGCTTTGGGGTATGGATATAAAATTATTTATTGCTTTCTCTGACTAATTTTTCTTCCAGCTGCATCGTCAATTATTTTACCCTTAACTTGCATTGTTTTTCTAGGTTGTACAAGGGGATTGTTCCTTTGTGGGGACGTCAAATTCCTTGTAAGTTGATCATTTCTTCTACTTTGTATTTGTTATTGGATTCTGCTGTTAGCTTGCTTTTTCTTTCCTGCATTGGTTGCTTGAGTAATTTTTCCTGTATTGACTAAATTCTGTTGACTATAATATCTTTCTCCCTTCATTATAGATCCATTATATTTCCTGTTAACATTTTGCCCTTATGCGCCCATTTTCTGCTCAGTGCATTGCAAACATCATTCCCACTTTTTGCTTTCAAAAAGTGTGAACTTTTTGTGGGTCTTTCTTTCTTATTTTATTCATTTTTCTGGGAGGGTGTAGTTAGAAGTAGTGTTAATATGTGGTCGACAATACATGTGCTCCTTTGGATATGTTCTTGTGAGTATTAATGCAGGTCAATCTAAATGGTATCTTGATCTCTATCCCAAAGTTTCGTTTTTGATTGACACCATTGGAATGTGGAATGGCTGTTGAGCATTTTGGTATGAATTAATATTTCTGTAGATACTATGATGAAATTTGCATCTTTTGAGACCATCGTGGAGCTGATCTACAAACATGCCATCCCTACACCCAAAGATCAGTGCAGCAAGCCCCTGCAGCTTGGTGTGAGCTTTGCAGGTGGTTACATTGCTGGAGTTCTCTGTGCAATTGTGTCCCATCCTGCTGATAATCTTGTCTCCTTCCTCAACAATGCTAAAGGAGCTACTGTTGGTGATGTGAGTGTTTTCTTAGCATGGTGTATAGGAGATTCACTGTTTTTTTCTTGCCTAAATTTTTTGTTATAATTGTATTGGTTGTGCAGGCCGTGAAGAAGATGGGCTTGTTGGGTCTCTTCACCCGAGGACTTCCTCTACGTATTGTCATGATTGGTACTCTTACTGGAGCCCAGTGGGGTATTTATGATGCATTTAAAGTCTTTGTCGGACTGTGAGTACACTTCTGCTTGTCTGCTTCATTCTGACATCTTTTTGTGCATGCTTGATGAAGTTGAAGTTAATTGACTTTTCAGGCCAACCACTGGTGGCGTTACTCCCGCACCTGCTGCCGCTGAGCTTGCAAAAGTGTAAGTTTTTAGAAGGATTAGCGGATATCTTTTTGGGAAAATAAACATAGGATGAAGTTGCTATAGCTACTCTGAAGCTAGTCAGAGATCATTCTTTTAGATCCAGAAGTTATGCCAATTTTTTTGTCATCGACTGATTTTGGTGTTAGGAGGAACGGTTTTGTTCTCATCCTCCCATTATTATAAACTTTTTTCTGGTGCTGTCATGAAGTTTCAATTAGAATCATAGCTTCCCCTGTCAGATTCAATCAAAAAGAATAATGGGCAGACATGGGGATACGTTTTGTTCTGTCCAAGATCTCCGGAGATATTATTTTATACAAGTTTTATTATTATGTGCATACATGGTGTAAGTCCCTGTTATAAGCTGATATTGCTGGGATGCAGCTTTTGTACTGCAGCATATATATTTGGTTTGCAAGTTTGGGTCTTTTTCTGTGCTTTAGTGCCCATTTTAGCCTACTTATGTTCAGTTGCATTTGCCTGGATCATGGTTTTGCTTTTGCCTCGACTTGCCATAGTTAGGGATCAATCAAAAGCCATGGTATGGTTTGTTTTTGCCTTGACTTGTCAGAGTGAGTGATCAATCAAAAGCCATGGTATGGTTTTGTTTTTGCCTTGACTTGCCAGAGTGAGTGATCAATCTAGAGCCACAGCGTTTGGCTAATTACGGCCGGTGAGCTGGGGACTGTTGTAAGGGGATGAAATAGTCAGTACAAGATGCTCTGTGCCCTTTAAATGTGTAGACCAGATGTTTTGACACCGGTTGACACAGAATTTCCTTCAGATTGTAAAGTTGCGCGATGGTTACGTCAAATTATTAGTTAAGCAAACACCTTGTCACCCATAAAAGTGCGCGATGGTTGCGTCAAATTATTAGTTAAGCAAACACCATGGTTAACTAATACTTTTAAGTACTTTTTGTCAATTTTGATGGATTATAAAAAGTGGTTCTTAACTATCACTTTTTATAAATTTAAATTTTTTTGTGAGGTTCTAAGTTTAATGACTCTGTTTGGCAATCAGTTGATTGCATTAATTGATAGCTGATTCTATCAGCTGATTTGACCAGCTAATTCTATTAGCTGTTTGTTATTTAATGTTTGGTAAAATTAGATGTTTAGTATTAGCTATTTATGTGTAAAATGACTTATGAAGACAATTTTAAAAAAATTATAAGGATATGATTATTATATATCTTAGTATTTCGATAAATATTCTTATAGGGATTTAAATTTTAGATATTTAATTATACAAAAATTAAGTTTATAATTTTAATAAAAAACATAGAACATATAATAATAATAATAATAATAATAATAATAATAATAATTCAACGTTAAATTTTCTATTAATATGAATAATGTAGTAAGGTACATCATATTAGTATTTTTCATATAATATTGTGAATTTTATTATTTAATAAATTAAAAATGAATTATAAGAACGGGATTTAAAAAAATTTATAAGTTTATGATTAAATATTTAATTTTACAAAACTTAAAATTTTGACAATAATAAAAATAGAATAAAAATTAAATTTTACACAAAATTTACAAATGTTTCTATCCTATAATTACATAAACCCCTCTTCACTTACTCATTAAAACCAAGAAAACGACTTATCCATATCCACATAAGAAAGGAAAAGTTGAATATTTGCTGCTTATCGAGGATACAAATGAGGGTAAGTTTGACTTTTAATATTTAAAAGTTCAACTGATTAGAGCGTTTTTAACAATAGCTGATTACATTAAATAAGCTGTTGAAGAAGTTGTCCATCAAACATGTTTTATAGTTGTTTGAAAAGTCAAACAGTTTATGACAACTAATCAGTTAAAAAATAGCTGATTGATTGTCTATCAAACGAGCCCAATTTTTTAAGATTTAAGACTTTAAAAATTTTTACCTAATTAAATAGCAACAATCAATTTAAACTATTGAATTTCGTAATTGGTTGTTTTTTTAATAGTGAAAATACTCTATTTTTCTTCAAATTGTTCTAAAACTTGAGATCTCTTTCTTATTTCTGGTGGTTAAGAATTAAGCACATAATTTTTCAAGAGATAATTAGGAGTTCTTCCATAATCTAATTATAACTTTAGTATTTTTTAAAAGACTTGTAGAAAGCTTTACATAATTTGGTTAGGAAAGTTGTTTGTTTATATTCTCAAAATTTTATGTTTTAAAACTATTTTGGGTTAAATTACTTTCAAACTTTTAAGAAAATATATTTATACCTTATTTTGTCATTTATCGTTAGTTTGTGATCTCAATAAAGTTTGATGTTATAATAATTAAAACAGCAATTCTGAGATAAGCACACACCTATAAAAGAACAATAAACTGACTATTAAAGAACGACCAATGTTATACTGTACTGGTATTGATATCAAATTTGCTTCTATTATAATACTGTATTACTATCGATTAATATTAGCTATTATTTTAGGTAATTTTTTAAATTTATAAAATAATCTTTGAATTTTTTTAAAATTTCAAAAAAGCCCTTCAATATATTGTACTTTATAATTTATAATTTTATACCAACTTTATCTGCAAAAATTATGATAATAAAAAATTAAAATAATAACAATTTATTTATTTTTATTAATATTATTTTCATATATTTTACATATAAATAATAACCATAATTATTACTTAAAGAAAATTTTAAAAGTAAATTTATATTATCAATATAATCAAATGGATACTAAATATAAGAATCTCAATCATATAAATTAAAATATGCTCTTTAACAAAAAATAATAATTACAATTAAATTACAAATAATAGAAACACCATTAAAAACTTTTATTATATTAAATCTTAAATTTGACAATAAAAATAATATTATCATAATTATAATTAAAAATTAAAAAATATTTTTTGTCATCTTAATTATATTGTATAAATTAATTAATTAACAATATATTAAAATTTTTCAAAAGTTTAAATTTTACAATATATAATTTATTTTCAATTTTAAAAATTTTAAAAAATATATAAAAATAATGAAAAGAAATCCATATCTATAAACCTATAAAGTTAAAATTTAAAATAATAAAAATTTTTAAAGTAAATTTATATTATTAATATAATCAAATAAATACTAAATATAAGAATCTAAATCATATAAATTAAAATATGTTCGTTAACAGAAAATAGTAATTACAATTGAATTAAAAGTAATATAAACACCATTAAAAATTTTTATTATAATAATTCTTAATTTTGACAATAAAAATAATATTATCATAATTATAATTAATTAATTAACAATATATTAAATTTTATTCAATATATTAAAATTTACAATATACAATTTATTTTCAATTTTACAAAATGTTAAATATATATATATAAATAATGAAAAGAAATTCATTTCTATAAACCTATAAAAAGGAGACAGAGAGTAGCTTTGCTTTGAGTTAGGGAGGGGAGACTTTAATTTTTTTTTTTTGTAAAACAGTCCTCTAAAATTTTAAAATTTACGATATCGATCAGTACTAGCTAGTATTATGTGAAATCACCGATAACCACTGGTACTGGTGACCGATACTTATAGTAGTTTCGTATCATTTTTTAACCGATACGATATAGTACTTTTTGACCGGTATGGTACGAAACACATAATATTGGACTAAGCACCAAACAAATTCTCCTTTAACCTCTAACATCCAGACCACCCATGTGTAGGTAGAGGATGACTTCCCTCCACTACCAGGAGCTCAGTCCAAGCAAACTCCAAACTTGGTGTAAAAACTCTAATACAGTAAAGTGGATAGAGACCCTGACACTTTTGGGAAGCTTTATTGCGTCCCTTCCATCATTGAACATGATTTTCCCCTTCGACATAAGTTCTTAACCAAGGAGCCAAAAAATGGAATCCATCTCTAGTAGGAGGATTTATGGATAAGAGACTCTGCTACCCAATTGTTAATCACTGGGCCAACATAAATTGGAGGAAACTATGGATGAAGAAGTACCTTATCACAGAGGAGGAGCTTTTCATCTTTAATGACAAGAAGGATTCTTGACATGAGACCATAACACATCCAAAAGAGGCAGATGATACTTCAAAAATGACTACCAAAATTTAGCCTTGACAAGGCAAAGCTCCAAGCAATGAACATCTAGGTGGATTTCTTTATAAACCCTCAAGAACACTAGTCTTCAGAAGGCTTATGCCATCGGGCTAGTGCATTAGGATGCCCTATATTTATGGATTGCAACATAACACACTTAAAAAGAATAGGCTTCACCCTTATATGCATTGATGTTAAGTTTGATAGGGAACTACCTAATGCATTAAACTTAGCGTAAGTGGTATACTAGTCAAGGACTAGATTAAGATAACCTACCTTTGTAAGCCACAGAAGAAAGGGATGATCAAAGTCTAGAGACTGGTCTTGACAAAAAGGTTGCAAAAGGGATAATGACTATACCTACATAAATGTTAAACCAACTATTTAGAGTGACTAGGTAGAAGAAGTAGGGACAACAACTATATTGGAGCTTAATCCTAAAAATGTCTTTGCAAACAAGCTCAACACCAATGAATCACCTTCGCGCCTAAAGGATAAACGTAAGGAGACCTTAGTACTATCACCTAGAACTCATGAGGTAAGATCCGCTCCCAACACTTTCATTTCTAAAAAACATGGTTTAACTGAAGAAGTTCTTCATCCTAGTACAAGCAATTGTAAGACTAGGAGAAAGAAAGCCAAATCAACAAAGAGTTGATGAATTTAATAATATGGAATATTAAAGGCTTAATTACACTAATAAACAAATGGATTTGAGGGATTTTCTTATTCTCAAAAAGCCAAATTTTGTTGGTCTTATTAAGACCAAAATAAAAGTAGACACTTATAACAAAGGTCTGACTTTTTTTGCACAAGGATTGGATAAAGCTTAGCAACCATGACTCACATCTTGGTGGTAGGATTATAGTTGCATTTGACCCTAATTATTTCTCTCTTACAAGCTATAGCCAATCTAAACAACATGTTTACTATGATATGACTGTTAGGGAATTCAATAGCACAATAACTATCATTGTCATTTATGCAGGAAATTGGGAGGTTCAAAGAACAAATTTATGGAGTAAGTTATTTAATATGTCACCAAATATTACTTCATCTTGGATATTGGCTAGAAACTATACTATATTCCCTAATGAATCTGATGGGCTTCCTTCTCATTCCAATAAGAGGTTTCATGAAATGATTGATCTAACCTTCAGAATTGGCCTTATGGATTTGAAATTTAAAAGAACCTTGTATACATAGAGCAATAAGCAGAATAAAGGTGATTCATGCAAGGGAAACTCGACAGGTGCCTTATTAATGATGAATTCTTAAATAAGTTCTAATAGAGTTATCTGCACTTTGGGATAAATTTAATATCTGATCACTCAATACCAGAAATAACTTTAAAAAAACATAGTGATACTAAAAAAACTCCTTTCAAATATGTTAATTTGCTACTCCATCACCTTGATCTAGAGGTTTCAATCTCCAATAGTCTCAAACCATGTATGTTACTGAGTTACATCTTTTCAAGGGTTTACATAGTTTGGTATACGAGCATGTATCAAAATGTTTAACACTACACCAGCATGTCCAAAGAGCGTGTAACTCTCTACAAATGTGTGCAACTTTAAATTATGATGCTCAGTCATCAAATTTTTGCACTCTAGCATTATAACTCATAACACGTATCCCCTAGCGTCACAATTAGTTGCAATTCTTTCCAAAATGCTTAAGCTTTCTATCAGAAAACACTCAAAAAATTAATTAATTAAAACCTATGCTAACATGAAAGCTAAAACAAGATAATATCGGAATTGAAAAAAACTAAAACTCACTCATAGGTTATCTCCCATGTAGCGCTTCTTTACTGTCATTAGCTTGATGTACCTTTTATTTTTATCAAGGTGGCTTATATAAATTGTGTTGTTGTAGCTTTACCGTAGATTCCATAACCTGCAAGCGGGCTAACTTTTGACAATTTCTTTCATGTTTCTCCTTTGTTTTATGCCCTTGAAATTGCAACAGTCTGTGGATCCTTACATGTAGAGTCTTGCAAAACATCTTGACAAGACTTATTAGCCTCAATAGCACCTAGAAATTCAAGAGATTTATTTTTGGCATCAGAGACCCTAAAGATAAACTCTCTTTCCCCTACCCTTAAAATTAACTTGCCTTCGACAACATCTATAATTGACTTGGCAGTTGCTAGGAAAGGTCGTCTGAGGACTAAAGGCATTTTTGTATCCTCCTCTATGTCAAGAATTATAAAATCAGATGGGAATGTGAACTTATCAACCTTAACCGGTACATCTTCTATGATTCTCCTAAGACATTTTATTGTTCTATCAGCTAGTTGAACATGTATCCTAATCGGTTCAAGTTCCCCTATTATCATTTTTTCAAATTAAGTGTAAGTCATCATATTTATGCCGACCGTAAGGTCAATTAGAGCCTTATCTACTTTTAAACTATCAGTAGTGTAAGGGATATAGAAACTCCCTGGGTCAGTTTGTTTCTTTGGTAGTTTGATCTTCTTAGTTGAGCGCTCCTCGCTCAACACTAAAGTCTTCTTTGATTCCTCCTTGTTTGATGGTTGTTCTATCAACGATTCAACATTCTTTGGTTTCTATAAAAGAGATTTCCACAAAGAGAAATTCATTCTTCAGTTATTCTAAAAGGTCAAAGACTTTATCTAACTCTACTTCCAATTGATTTCTCTTTGCTCTGACAGGATATGGAATCGCAGTTCGATATTATGATAAGTAGAAATTATAACATATTTTACACCCCTATTTGATATTGTTTTAAACCATTTACATAGCACATTTGGGAAAAAAATTGTTACATTTTACTATTAATACCTAAGTTGTTTGAATCCATATTTTATTTCTAAAAAGGGTCCAAATTGTATTAAATATTTTTTTTGTAGGCTTAGTGGGCTTAAAGAAAGGAATCTAGAAGAAACTCGAGCCTAAAATGAAGTTTAGCCTAGAAGAAAGTCCATAATTAAGCAATTAGCCCAACAAAAACTCAATCCAACCAACACCGGCAAAACAAATCCCAGCCCACTAGAATATGCAAACAGCCCAATAAAATAAGAATCTAGTAACAAAAAATCATCCCACTAAAACAAGAATTCAGTAGAGAAATCCAATACACCAGCTCATGACCCAGTCCAGACCCGAAGCAAATAAGAAGCAAAAAGAAGAAACCGGTGTCGGGGTTGAGGAGGAGTCACACCTACTAGAAATTAGCATTAAAATCTCTTCAAAATGGGGTAAGATAAGCCGCAAATCATTAAAGATCCAACCATATGTGACTCTTTGAGATGTTTTTGAGGCTATAAAAGCGATGGAGCAGTGAGGAAGAGGGAAACAAGCAATCACAAGAAGAAGGGAAATCTTGGAGAAGTTTGGCACCCTTCCAAGGTGGGTTGAAGGTAGGAATTTTTGAAGGAGTATTTGGGGGTGAAAGGGAACCAATTTTCACCTGTTTTGAGTTGGTTTAAGGTCAGTGGAGGAATTTTTTAGACTTGAAAGGGCTGGTTTGAGGTATGAAAATGGATCAGGTTAATGAGTTTTTCTAAACCTTTATTCCCCTTGTTTATGATTTACTATGCTTGAGTTATGCTTAAATGTTAAATTTTCAGTTTAGATATGCAATCTTGAGTATTTAGGATATTATTTTTCTATATTAATTCAAGTTGATTTAATAATATACAATTGACAGAATTTTCGATTGTGTTTATCATATTCTGATTTGAATGGATGAATCCTTGATTATTTGAATATGATAAGTAGAATTAGTGATTCATTTGGAGTTGTATGGGCTGGAATTTGGATGTTCTTTGAACAAATTTTGGTTGTTGATTGTGTTTCCTTGTACTTAACGTGTTTTGATGTTAAAATTGAGCTAGTACAATTTCTAAGAGTGAAAAGGAACAAGTAGAATCCAGCTAGTTGGTTATCTATGTTCAACTTGTTAAATATCTTGGATATGTCAAAATTGCATGATTAAACTAAAATTTTGAAACATGCTTGCTCATTTGTGAATATTATATTAGTTTGATATTTTATTTCATCGATTCCTAGATTTAATTTGAATATCAAACCCACCTTTTTATATACGTATTGGCTTAGCTAAATTTATAGGTTTCTTTATATTAAATTGTTTTAGTTTTGGATTTTTCTTAATTTCAGCTCATAGATAAGGTTTCTCTTATATATGAGGATAATTAGACGAATAAACTTAAATAATGTTCTTTTGAGGGATAATTACAAGTGTTATATTTAACATAGTCAAAATAGGATTATTAATCCTATGTTGTGAATTGGAGTTTTGCGTTTAATAATCGATTGGATGTTCATTTCTAGATGTCTTATAGTTGATTAGAGTGAAACTTGCAAGTTTAACTTGTTATTAATTACTTGGTTTACTTTCATTGAGGTTTAGAAATTGAACATCAAGATTGATTTGCAATAAAATGAAGAGTTAACATGAAGACTGATCAAGTTTATGTTGATTTCGTGCTTTCCTAGAGATTTCATTCAAGTTGTCCAAATCTTTATTTGAGTTGCATTATGTATGTTAATCTCTTCTCAACTTGAAAATTAGCATAGCTTAATGTCTTTTACACAAAATAACCATGTATTGGACATTACATTGGAGAATGTTGATTAAAAACATAATTATTATCCTTGTGGCAAATTAGGAAATTTTTTAATGGTTTATTAGTTTAGAAGGGTCATTTTATTAGTTGAATTATGTAAAGATATGTGTCTTGATTGAATTAGATGTGTAAAAATCAAATTAGGATTACTTTAAAACTATTACAAGATGAAACAGTGGCTGTCTAACTAAAAATTGTGAGGATCTGTTAAGATTTTGTATTTGAATGAAATGCCAAATCCTTTACTCTTGGTTGTGAAATCTTTAATCAAGTTGGTTTGAGTTTAGGAAGCAAATTAGATGTTGAAATATCTACTTAAAATGATTTTATAGCTGCAGAAAATTCAGGTTAAGCATGAAAAATTGTTGAGTTTATATATGCCTATTTTAGAGTGAGGTTAGATTATTCCATTTGATGATTATACTTAACCAATAATCTTGATTAACCAAGTGATAATTCAACATTTAGTTACACCAACTTGATTATTATTTCATGTTTACGTGAATGATAGAATAGTTAGTGAGAAAATTGAGATGAAATGTATACGACATGTATATGTCATTAACTTTGTGACTCTTATCTTTTTATCTTCTTGAAATCAAAACTATTTTAACTTTTTATTTACTTTAATCTATGTTTAATTGACCATTTAGGTATTAGTTTGTTACGAAATCAAATTTAGAAGAGAACCTTGGAGTTTGATTTAAAGAAGCTGCAAAAATTGTTTTGTTTCAGAAAATCTAGATTTGTGAAAATAATATATTTTAAGTTGTAAAAACACTTAAAACAAGTTTGCATAGAAGATATGTGATATTAGAAAGAAAATAAGTCATTAATGAAGTATGAGCATAAGTTTTCTTAACTAAAAATTTCAAATTTTTATGACTTCATTTCACCATTAGAAAATAAATTCAGTAATATATATTTTAAATGATTACAACTTAGTGACTTGATTTCACCATTAGAAAATAAATTCAGCAATATATATTTTAAATGATTACAACTTAGTGACAAAATTTTTTTCTTGAATATTAATTGTGTCATTCTAAGAACATGTTATATTTTGTTTTCTTAAGTTTTGATGTTGTATCTTACCTATGTGGGTTAAAGAGGACATCATACATTAATGTTTTAACGATTTTTTTACTTTAGGATATAATTTCTTTCACATAAGCAAAATTGTTAAGATATTTGCATTTTAAGTTCAATTTGTTGATTTATAAATTTGAACTTGAAATTGAATCAATCATTTATAATTCTCTTTCATTTAAATTATTTTTGCTTGATCAAAAGGTGATATTGACTTATTGAAATCCTTTTTTGGAATATTATATTAAACTTGTCGATAAATAAACTAATTTGGTAAATCAAGCTTTAATCATAAGATCGACTCTTATTTTCTCTATACTAAATTGATTGATAAATTTGAAATTAAAATAAGGATTTAATTTGTATATGCCTGACAACAAGTATCATATTGCTCGACTCTCTTTAGGTGTTTTCCACCTTCAGCCTTCGGGTAACCTCAGTAGTCACCACCTTTTCTTCTTGGAGCTTATTCTCAGTAGTCTAGGTGATTTCCATTATTCTTTCTTTAGGATTTATCTCTGTTATGCTCGACAAACTCCCCTTCACCCTTCTTTCCATTGACTTTACAAGTTAATCCTTTCAAACCTCCAAGTTGCGTATGGATGCATCCGTTTGCTAATGTTTCGTTCCATGATCAGCTCATGCATACCAGGCTTCTTAGGTTGTACTGTTGGAATCTAGGTGGAGTGTTGTTTCTTGGTTGTACTTGATTTTTTCATGAAAAGTTAGGGTGGTTCCTCCGTCCAGGATTGTAAGTATTACTATAAGGATTGTTTTGGGGTCTCAGAGCATTCCCCAAATAACCCACGTGCTCTAGCTGAAGTGATTGACACTTTGGTCCTTGATGATCTAGCTCGGACACTTCGCATTACATCACCCTTCCTGGAAGAGCTATAGTCAATCTGTCTATCTTCTTGTTCAAGGCCTCCATTTAGCTCGCCAACTGCACCACCGCATCTACTTTGTAAACTCCCCCACTTGCCTATTGGTTTGTCCTCTAGCCGAGCACAACTGGTAGTTATTCATGGCCATATCCTCTATCAACTCTTGGGCCGCTTCAGGTGTTTTGTTATTTAATGTCCCTCTAGCTGTTGCATTTATAGGTTGCCTTGTGCTCTAACTCAGCTCATTGTAGAAGGATTGGATTTGCATCCACAGGGGTAGTCCATGATATGGGCATAGTCTGAGCATCTCCTTGAATTTCTCCTATGTGTTATACAATGATCACCTTCAGCTTGGAAGTATGAGGAGTTGTCGTTCCTCAAATTTGTAGTCTTGTTAGGTGGAAAGTATTTAAACAAAAAAATTTTTACCACTTGTTCCCATGTAGTTAGTGAATATGTGGCATGGAATTCAGGCACTGCTTACCTTTCCTCTTAGGGAAAATGGAAATAGACGCAGTCTAATGGCATCATCATTTTCTTCATTTATTTTGAATGTATCACGATCTCCAAAAAATTAGAGATATGTTTGTTCGGGTCTTCGTCTCGAAGTCCTTCGAATTGGACTGACTATTGCACCATCTGGATGATGCTCGACTTGATCTTAAAGTTATTTGCTTGAACAGTCGATCTCACTATACGAGATTCTGCACCAATTAAGTATAGCCTAGTGTAGTCAAACATGGTACAAGGTTGGTTCGCTATATTATAGGATTCTTCTATGTTTATGTGACCTTCCAAGCCTTTTATCCGATGATCTAGTTCAAACTCCCACAATTGTGTCTTATGAAGATTCTTTCGCGTTATCTTTCAATTTTTGGATCTGCATCTATTAAGCTCTTAGATGTACTTTGGGTCATAAATTGACTAGGAGTCTAATTTTAAAAATAAATAAATTAAACTAAGCAAATTAAACAAATAAACTAACATAAAATTAAAAATGAATAAAACAAAATAAAATAGAATAGTAATGACAAGATTAATAAAGCTAAGGTTTTCCAAATATCAATGTCCCTGACAACGACGCCAAAAACTTGATTGATCTTTTCAATATTTAAGGCCAATGTTGAATTAATTGCAAGTGCACTATATAGCTGTAGCTATTACCAATAAGTACAGGTTGAATCCCACAAAGCCAATGAAAACTAGTAATTACTGTTATCCTATTATCTAGTTTACGGATTGGATATTTAATTTTATAAAGAAAATAAAACTTAAGCAATTAAAATAAACAAGAAACAATAATGAGCAGAGAAGATAGAAATCACTTAGAAATAATCAATATCAAGAATTAGTGTCTAAGTAATGAATCCCTCTAAAACTTTTAAATAATTGATCTTTCATTATGCAATTGTTTTATTGACTATTGGAACGTGGAAAATTCCTATCATATGCTAATAACCCATTTGAGACTACTAAAAACTAGTCTTAGAATTATCAGCCGGTATTATTCTGGTTAAAGGTACTAAGATTACTCTACTGATTTGTGAATTCCGCTATTAAGTTTAACCTTAATCTAGAGGATTTATATCAACTTGTCTCTAGGTTTGCAATCAACTCCTTTCAATTATGTTAGATTTATTCATACAAATGATCTAGGTTTGCAATCAACTCCTCTCAATTACTATGGATTATTCATACATAAGATTTCTCAATCTTTATGCTATGAAATCAAATTATGAAATAATATTCCAGATATATTAAAACATAAAGTAAACATAATTGAATTACAATAGATCAAATCAAAATAACTACGTTAAACAAAAAGAATCAAAACATATTATATCTCAAATAAGATTCGTCACACCTAGACACTAACAAGGCATTTAGTTACACATAATAGAAAATGAAATTAAACATAAACTGAAAGAAAAACAAATAGAAAACAAAAGGTTCATAATTTTAAATCTCCTTTTATCTTTTATCGAATGTTCTTACAATATAGAGGTTTGATGATGTATTCTACTGGATATGTTGATGATTTGTTTGTGTTTTTCCATTTTTTTGGATCAATATCACCCTTCTGAATGATCTCTATCTAGAGTCAACCTCTATATGTCTCCTCCTCTTTTTGCCTTCGATCATGTCTTTTTTTAGTAAAATTTAAGGTTTCTAGGAGATACACGACTATGTATATACCAAAAGCTCCAGAATTCATGATTCTATACGACTTGAGAAAAGTACATAGGCTCAGCCATGGTTATGTATCCGTTCTTCATTTTATGTTGTGTTTTCATCCGAATTCTTCTCCTTTTAATCTGTGAAGGCAATTATAACCTATAAATGCACTTGGAGCAAAATTAAGTACCAAATATACGATAAAAGTATAATATATCAAGAAAAAAATAAATCAAATATGGGATATAAATATGGTTAAATATGCATCTTTCAATAACACTGACCCTCTTTAATTTTACAAAAGGAAAGCCTTGGAATCTCTAACAAGGGCTCCAAAAGAACTTAGTAAGAGCCCAGAAACCATAGCCTGAAGGAGATGAAAAAGATGGAGATCATAAGGCCAAGATATTATGATTGAAAGGACTAAATAGTACAGTGGTAAGGGATTAGGAGAATATGAAATTAATGGCTCAAGGCTACTTTGCAAACCTATTTGGAAGAATTTGCAAGGTTAAATCAATTCCACAAAATGTCCAAGCATCCCTGAGAGGCATAATCTCCATTCAGCAGGCTTTGGAACCTATTAGGAAAGTTACTCCAGAGGAGATTATATTTACTCTTTTCTTATTCAAACATTACAAAGCACTAGGATTAGATGGCTTTAGTGCTAAATTCCTTCAGTCCACTTGGAGCCTCATTGATTCTCTATTCATCAATATTGTCTAAGAGTTCTTTGACATGAAATGTCTTTTTTCTGAACTAAACAAAACATTTGTCAGCCTAATTCCTAAGGTTCCTAATCTAGAAAGTCTTAAAGAATACAAGCCAATTTCATGTTGCAATGTCATTTAATAAGTTATCTTCAAAATAATAGCTAAGAGGGTTAAAAAAACTCTCAAAAGTTTCATAAATGCTTTTTAGGGAGCATATGTTAAAGGTAGGAATATAACAGACAATGTTTGCATAGCTCAAGAGTTTTCTAGGGGTCACTCTAGCAACAAATCCATTAAGAGTTATGTAATGAAAATTAACTTCATTAATGCTTTTGATACATTTAGTTGGGAATTCATATTAGATGCTCTCCAAGCTTTTGGTTACCCTCAAAGGATTTTAGAATGGATTACTAAATGCCTAACTACTGTGACCTTTATAGTGATTATAAATGGTGAGCCATCCGATTTATTCAAAACAGATAGGAGACTAAGGTAACGGGAACCTTTGTCCCTATTTCTCTTTATTATTGATATGGAAATATTGAACAAAATCACCACCTTTTATCAATCAGAATTTGAGTTTTAAGTACTGCAATAGATGTTAGGAACTCCAAATCTCAAAACTTGCTTTTGCAAATGATTGACTAATACTATAAGTTGCAGATAATAAGTCAATTGACATATTGAAGAGATCCTTAATCTCATTCAAGGAGATATCAGGTCTAGAATACAACCTTGACAAGAGCTCTATTTACTTATCTTGCAATTCAAAATTTTTGATGCATGAAACTGGAAGCTTGAAGTTGGAATCACTTCATCTCAAGTACCTAGGTGTTCGAATTTCCTCAATTAAAATCTCTGCTAAGGGTTGCAAACCTATAATAAGTTCTATCGAGACACGAATCAATTCTTGAAGTAACAAGTGGCTTTCTTATGGAGATATAATCTAGCTATCAATCATCGTACTTAACAACTTAAGCCTCTACTGGTTATTCCACATGGTTTTATGTAAAGGTGTTTTGAAAAGCATCGAAAAAATGATAGGGGGTTCTTTTAATTAGTCCCCTGTATAAACATCATGACCTTATTACATTTTAATACATTATTCCTTCCTTAACAATAGTCGTCAACATGATCTCTAATAGTAAATGAAAATGGCCCTTTTATACCTATTGAGGCTCGCTTAGAGTGATGCAACTGTTGAATAAGTGCTCCCCTTAAACCAATAGAGATGGCCATATTATATGGATAAGGGAATCCACCAAGGTCTTCACTACTTCTTCGTGCAGGAAGTTAATACACAGCTCAAACTAGGAGATTAGATGGTTTAAATTGGTTTGGGCTTCAATAATCTCACCTTCAATCTCATTCATCTTATAGCTTGCAGTGCTTCAAAAGCTTAACACTAGAGACAAGATCAAGTTTCAAATAGAGTCCATGATGTCTGTACTATGTTGAAGAGCTCAGGAAAGCCATTCCCACTTGGTTTTTGAATGCTTTTACTCTAAAATTTTGTGACTCATCTGCTTGGACCTATTTAATGTCTCCTCGACCGTGGCAGACTGGTCACAGACTATTTAATAGGCCACTGAACTCAATCTCAACTCTAAAAGGGACAAGAATGTGTTCAAACTAGGTTAAGGGTAATCATATAATATGGAAGGTCAGGAACAATTTGATATTCAAGAAGGGACATACTCCATTCGAAGAAGCAAAAGGAAAATATCTCCATAAGATAGACAATTTGTGCTTGCAAATGACTTTACTGATATGATTTCCCTCTCCATAAAGTTAAAACTTTTCTGGCTTGTCTAGTGTATAGCATCATGTTATTGGTTACCTAGGATTTCTTTCCATTGTAATGTTTGTACATTCGTATTACTTAGTTTAAATTAAATGAATTAATTACCTTTAAAAAAACTTTATTAGGAGATTGCCCTGACATTCACTATAAGAAAAATATAGAATCTGCGACGTTTTAAAAACGTCGCAGATTGCCAAAAAACGTCACAGAATCAAATTTGTGACGTTTTAAAAAATGTCACTAAAAACGTCGCGGATTGTGGTGTAGGCAATAGGTTTCTGAGACGTTTTACGTAAAACGTCGCGGAATATGAACACATTCTGCGACGTTTACAGAAACGTCACTAAAAGTGTTTACTTTCGGCGACGTTAGGAGAAAACGTCGTGGAATCA
>JANQAP020000177.1:12127-25119 GCA_026874005.2 Erythroxylum coriaceum
ATGTCCATTAGAGTGCACACCTCTTCTTACCTAGGAAAATAATCAAAGAGTTTGAAAGATGGACCAAAAACCTCTTATGGTCGAGGAAAGGTGAGGTATCTAAAGGGGATAAAGTCAAATGAAACGAGTTGTATTTTCCTAAATAAAAAAGGGGTCTTTAGTTACCTTTCATTCATGTAATGCAATTTGTGCTATTAACTAAAAAGATCTGGAGACTTTTTAATGATAAGGAGACTTTATGGACAGAGTGGAAGCATAATTATTATCTCACTAACTCTAACTTCTGGCAACTTAAATTTATAGAATCATTCCTAGAATCTGATACAGATGTTAAGAATGAGGAATCAAATTCATCCATTCTTTAAATGTCAAATTAGAAATGGGACCAACATTTGGTTCTAGTATGATAACTGGACTAAGGTTTGTATAAGAGGGAAGACCTAATCATCTTACACTTAGAATCCCCCATTATGCCAAGGTGAGTGCTATTATTTTTTAATGAAATTAGGCTTGTGTTTTAAAGGCTCACATAGCATTGTAGGCTATCTTCCCTCCTATAACCTTAATCCTATAGAAGAAGATATGATTATTTAGATGGATAATGCTTCACTCCGGTTCACAAATGAATCTTGTATCCATATTTTTAGAGCTCACTTGCTAAATGTCTTCTGGTTTGATTTGATTTGGACCAAGACTCTAATCCTTAAAGACTCCATCAGCTAGTTAGTTGCCAGAGATAGATTGAAGACTAAAGATAAATGCTTTAGTAATCAAGACCATTTTTGCCTCCTCTGTAAGTCTTCTTCTTGAAACTAAAACTCACTTATTTTTCCAATGTATCTACTCCTAAGCTTTATGGTCAAGAGTCCAACAACTATTGTATGTGTATTAATAAGGTGAAATTGAATAGATTAACACACTCAAATAGGAAGTGTCACAACTACAAGATTGAAGTAGGATGGCTACATATTTAAGATAGTTTTCAATTGTTTCTATTTTTACTGTTTTGAGGGAAAGAAATAATGGGCTTCATACAAATATCCCTATAAAAAAGCAAGCTCTGACTAATAAAACCATTCAATGGATTAGAGAAATCTTGATGACTCACAAAGCATACACACGAGGATTCACTAGAATCTATTGTGACTTATGATCTTTGTATATAATGTTGGCTAATGTAGGAATCTAAAATCGTTGATATTTCTAATTGTAGCTTTGTCCACGCCTTATGGTGTTATATAAACTTAGCTTATGTTAATAATATTCTTTCCATTTCAAAAAATAAAAAAAGAATCTATCTTTCCTTCTTTGTTTAACTTTTGCAATGATAATTATCTACAACGGGCGATTAAAATTTGTGGTCTAGGAAAGACCATATCCATAATTTTGCTCAACTTGGATAGATTCAACGCTATTTGTTGTGTAAAGAAAAGTTAATTAATTCCTTTGGTAGACTTGGGAAGACAGGTAGATTGGTTAGTAAGCATAAAAACTCACTTGAACAATTAACCGATAAAAACATGCAAGGCAGTGGTATGTATGGGACAACAAGTTTAAGCTCTGTACATAAATTTGACAACAGTTTAAGCTCAGGCGTCGTCCCCACAAAATTTCATCGTCCCCTTCAATACAGCATTTCTTCATTTTCATAAAAAGGACAGGCTAAACAGGAACCAAGCTGCCTCCAGAAAATGGTTACATAGAAATTGGAAGAATTCTAGGTTTTCTCAAATGGATGCATGGTAATGACCATCAAAAGAATGTCAAAGTTAGGTTGAGGATAAGGCTCATTTTCTTCCTCATTATTTTCTTGTCAAATGAATTGACCAATTCCTAACTTCACCCGCAAAACCTGCAATGGATTTCTCAAAGCATGACGAACATATGCGGATTACTGGTACGTATTTGTGTATTCCCACTAATGACAAATCATAGGAATGGTGCTAAAATAATGCCAAGACATGGTATCATAGTAGCACAAAATCTGGACATCGAGTAGAATTATCGTACAGTACATGTACATTCCACATATTTGTCGTCCCAGAGAGCGAATGGCAGGAGATGAGACATGCACTGTGAGTTCATTTCATGTGTATGGATCTAACGTAATATAATTCTTATGCTTTTAATTTGGCCTTTGGTAGGGCCTCTCAAGAGTTTGATCGGAAACCAGAGAGGAAGGGGAATAACTGCGGGAACACTAATGTTTTCAACTTGGAAAAGGATACGTTATGCAGTTGACGTTTATTTTTAAATGCAATCCAAATTAGTACAACATTTTTAGGAATAGTATAGTTCCTAATCTTATAAAGAAAATCATTTATATGTCATAAGATCTAAATTATTTTAAATCATTAAAGGCTGTACTATATTTAAGATAAAATATTAGAAATTTATTTAACTATCATACATTTAATTAAAAGATGATACTTAAAACCTACTTCATTAGTGGTTTTTACAACGTAAACAAAGAATTAGTCTAAATTTAACTAGGTTGAGGAGGAAAAGACCCCCTGCAAACTCTTATAAATTCATAGCTCCGATTCAATTTTTAGCACTTGCCGAAGGGTCTTGGTACTTGTCTATCAAAAGAAAAGAGGGTTCAAGAAAATTATGGTTACTTCAATAATTGTGCAATGATCACAAGTTCCGTACTCTGGAAGCAAAGCTCCAGAGTGAGAAAGTATGAAGTTTGGTCAAGGGCAGGAGGCTACGTTAGTCATCATTTCCACCAAGGAAAAGCCAAAATAAAAAAAGTCTTGTTCACCCGATTTGACTTTAGGCTACCTTCAAATGCCTGACAACCAGTAGAGAAAGAACAAGCTATGAATAATTAAGTTGGAGGCGAGACAATTGGTCAAAAAATGAGGATTGATTAGACAGAGAAGCAACCCTGGAGCCTTGCTCTTTGCTTAGAATAATTACCCTTGCTAGGACTATCTCCAACCTTCAAATGGTGATAGTTTGTTCACGTTCATTGGCCTGATATTATCAATATATGTATTGGTGTTTCCTACTCGATCTCATGACTTAATATTCAATTCCTCAACCTTGTTCTTTTTTCCATTTTTTTTTTGTTTCAGTAAACCTTGTTCTTGCTATTACAATCTTTTCTATCTACTAGAGTAAACTTTAAAAGATTCTAGTGCTTAACCGAATTTTTGGTTTCAGATTAAGAAATGAAATCATCCCTATGAGCATCTAGCTCCTTTGCCTTCATACTGGTATATTCTTAAATAATAGTGAAATTTAAGTTTAACCAAATGCACTTAATTTGTCTAATCTTCAATTAAAAACCATTAATCTCGTGTTGCTTAAATTTGTAAAATTAAGAATAGATACAAAGAATTAATTGTCAATTTGGTTTTAAGTAAACTTTTATATTCTAAAATTGGTCGATTAATTTATAATTTGGCATGTTTTTAAACCACAACAATCGATTCGACCCATTTGTTTTTTTGTTTTTTTATTGGTTTATCCTTTCATATTTTTAAGACTTTCTTACTATATTTGGTAACTTTGTTTATTCCAAAATTATTTCACTTTACTTTTTGTTTCTTTTTCATCTTCTCTTTCTCTTCTCTACTTTTTATTTATAAAATGACATGTTCGCTTGTTTTCCAACACTATATTTTACTTCAATCTAACACCTCTAGCAAAAGGTCAAATTGTAACTTTCTTCTATAAAAATGATATATGCTAAATATATTTTACTTTTAGTATAATTTTTGTAGCATTATACTTGTATTATGGATATTTTTAGAGGATTTAAACTCAAAATGAAATATATTTTGTGCCAAATTTTGTTTCAACCTCTTTAAGAAAAAGGAGCAAATTTGGAGAAGAATTAAGTTGATTTGAAGTAACTTTGAAAGAATTAAAGGACTCAAGGACACGACAGGAACATAAAATCATATTATTGATCATGTTCCACCACGTCCCATTCTATTTCTCCAAGAAATCAGTCATCACGAGACATATACGCTCCCATGTTGAGGCCATCTTCCTTAAAAGGATATTTATTTCTCCTTGTTTTGCCAACATGCCCCCATGTTTAACCCATCTTTACAAATACGAGGCATAAACAGTCCTGTATTTGGTCCTATATTGGCAGTGGTGATTTACATAAAATTTTTTACATAATATGGTGAAAAACAACACGATACACACACGAACCTTAGTTAAGGTCTTATTAGGCATTAGAAACTAAAATTTGAATTATTAAAAGAAGGCGTGGCAAGAAAGAAAGTGTTTTTTTTTTTGCTTACAAAGGAAATTATGCTAATACAGCACTAGCGCAGTTCTCTGCGATATAACACCCCTTGCAAATCCTTCTGGATATTCTCTACACTTTCCGGTGGAGGATCCTGAAGAACATGTAGTCCTGGACTTAAACACGAGGCGAGGTTAGTCAACTGGTCAGCGCTCTGATTCCTTTCCCAAAATATATGTTGTGGTTGAATTTCCCAATCTCTACGCAGTAAGGCACTAAGACCCAACTCCAAAAAACTATCCTTAATCAACGCTATTTTAGAGGAAGATAGAATGTTAATCACCTCCAAAGAATCCACTTTGACTACTACTCGTCAATAACCTAGATTCCATGCTAAGGTGAGACCAGAATGAACCCCCTATAGTTCAGCAAGTAGAGGCGAGCACCGGCCAATATTATGTATGAAACCACCGCACCAAGGCCTGTTGCAATCCCGCAGTAACCCTCCAGCTGTAGCAAGTTTGGATTCCTGTTTAACCACTCCATCTGTGTTAACTTTAACCCAGCCCTCTGATGGTTTAGTCCATCCAACAATTTTGCCCAAAGGCAAGCCGTTCGCCTTAATAACTCGACTAGTCACAACACATGTCGTAGCTATCCATGCGACATAATCCATGGCTACTCGATGCCCAACTTCTTGCCAAACAAAACCTTCCTCAAAGATACTCATGTTTCGCCACTACCATAAAAACCAACAAGAAACTCCATAGATTGTAGCCCATTCAAACTGCTGTACTTGTAGCTGTTTATCTAGATTGGATTTCAACCACGTTGCTTCATCTTGTTGAAAGAAAACATTATTGATCACTTCAGAGGGGAATTGAAGCCAAAAAGTCTTCACCATAGTACAATCCCGAATTGCATATAGAGTTGACTCTTCTTGTCCGCAGAACAGACAAACAACTGTTATCCGTTGCTATATGACGAGTGACTCATTGTTGGTTGGTTAGTAGCTTCCTTTGTGCAAGATGCCAGAGAAATGAATGAATTCGCTGGGGTCTTGGCTATTTCCACATCAATGCCCAAAGCTGATGACAGTCCTCCACGGCAATGTCTTTGATCAGATCATATGCTGAAGCTACTGTGAAATCGCCATAGGTTATTGGGCCCCACATTATATGGTCCTCCCCCAATCCAACCGTAGGAGGCATGATGGTCGCTATAGCCTAACACACTGTGGGTGGAAGATAATGTTAGAACACATTCCAATGCCAATTGCGAAACATGTCTATGAAATATGTTACTTTGGAGTACATCAAACTGTCCGAAAGTGGGGAGGTTGTTACAAGGAACAGGGGGCCCAATTGTCCACCCAATTATCCAGCTAGAAATAAATTCGTTGTCCAGTACCTATTTTCCATTTGATTCCTTGGTGGACAAAACGCCACGTTGAGGATTTGCCCATCCAAATCACTGAAGCCCCTTTCCTATCCAGCATATGATGGATATGATGACCATCAAAATGATATTTGGCCCGTAATAGCTGGACCCATAGAGTGTTTGGCTTAGTTAACATCTCCCAGCCCAGTTTAGTAAGCAGCGCATCATTGGATGATCGAATCCTTTTAATCCCTAAGCCCCCTGCTTGTTTCGGCTTACAAACTATCTCCCAATTGACTAGGTTCAGTCTACGCTATCCTTCCTTTGAGCCCCAAATAAAATCCCTCATGATTTTTTCCAAGTCATCGTAGAATTGCCTTGGCAGTCTCACCGTTTGCATCGTGTAGGTTGGGAGGGTCGAGATCACTCATCATCTCACCCTGCGTCGAATGCGAACTTTTTTGGCCAGATGGCCTTCGGGGTCCATAATTGTGATGAATAGGTAGGCTTTTTCTGAGAATAGGCAGGCTTTTTTTAACCACAAAGGAGTTTGAAAGAAAAAAAAGTTAAATAGAAACCAAATAAAATAGCTAGAGGTCAAAGGAAAAGATAATCTTGAAATAAGAATAATGATTTCAACAAGATTTATCAAGAATTAATGATTCAATACTTATGATAATGACTCCTTTATGTTTGTTCTTCCTTATTTTTATTTTGTTCTTTCCTGTTCATTCATTAGCTAATTGGGATGTAGATTTAGGTGGGATGAACCCTAAGATGTAATGCTTTGAATTAAAATTTTGATTTAATGAAATACCTCATTTTTTTAAATTTATCTATGTATTTATATTGATTGCATTGAAGGAACCAAAGTTAAAGGTTTTAACTATTAAATGTATACATTAATATCGAGAATGGTGTGTATAGTTGGATTACAACATGGATGATGAGCATTAGGTGAGTAACTCAAGAGAGAACTGATTAATCTTTCTGGGTTAAAGTAAATCCTATTATAAAATTTATTAATTAGATTAATGCATTCATAGGTTATTTTAATTAGGAAGAGATTTCATTTGAGTCGATCTAAGAATAGAAATTATGCTACTCAAGTGAGAGAAAAACTGTAACTTAGAAATCATTACTGACCTAAAAAATTATAGTTGTTCATTAGATTATAGTGAAGTCAAAATATAACGAAGTCCTAGGGGATATCTTACCTAATTTTATCTTATTCATAGATTTTTTTTCTACTTAATCATTGCTTTGGTTTAGTTTGGTTTTTAGAGTTGTTTATTTGTTTCCCTTTTCAATCAATCATATTTGATAGTTTAGATAATTAGTAATTAACAATTAGTTCTCATGAGATCGACCCATACTTGCCGATGCTAACTAAAAATATACTGTATGCTTACAGTATAAAATACACAATTCAGAAAACATATCTATATTACAAGCTAAATAAAACCAAAAATAGAGATTGGTTTAAGAAATCTAAATTTTCACTAACTAATATTCCTTTTATGACTCTTGGATATTCTTGACAAATAAGATGTATGTAATAAGAATAATTTGCATGAAAAAAGAAATAAAAATATGAAAAGAATTTTAATAAGATTTGACAATTAAGTGTGCCTACATTCTCGAGAGCTTAAAGTAGCTAATCTTATTATTAATCAATAACTCTTTACTAGATAAAAATTACTAAATTTGTTTTATAAAATAGGTTTACAAAAGTTTAGTTAATTTGAACTCTAGTAGGTATAGTTTAACATATTTGTCCTTCACAAAACCAACCCAACTCATTCATTATTCCAACTAGTCCTAGAATCCTCTGAGATTTTGTACTCCATTTTCAGATAATGTTAACCATAATGAATACGATTGTAGACCTTACTATTTCTCCTCATGGTTGAGCTTATGTTCCTAGATCGTCGATCTTTATGCTTCTTGTTATTCTTAGAATCAATTTGTGACATAGCCATATCCCAAATTGTGTCTCATATGAAAGCACCTTGCTTCAAAAATAAGCTTATGCCTTCACCTCTAATTTCTAGAACTGAAAATGCCCTAGGTCTCACTCTTGTCCCATAACATGTTTACCTAAAAACTTTTAAGGAAGCACCAATGTTTTTCTTAAAACACCATATGATTTCACCTGTATATATGATTCATACATAATAATATGTACTTTGGAGATTACACTCTTCAGAACTTAGGTTATAACTATGTCTAATACTTAAAGAAATTAACCAAGTCCAAGAAATGCTTGAACTTCTCCTTGATAGTAGGCTTTGCTAATATATCAACTACAACATTTGAGTTTTGAACCTTTTTTAATAATAATTGACCAAATGCAATCAATTTTCTAACCTTATAAAACTTTACATCATTTACCTTAACCCCAATCCAACTATCCTTTTATTGACTTTCCATAGTCCCTTAAAAGATATTTGAATTCTCATTAATGATGGTAATAGGTGATTGTTATTTCTAAAGGATAAAGTATGGTTAGGCAATTGTCAAAGAAATACGCTCAAACAACTTGTTGAATCTACGTGCCTTTATTATTTCAATGCTTCTAATTTAACAAATATGATCTTAACATGCATAATAAAAACAAGTTCTAGAATCATTCTATTGTATATGATAACACAAGTGAAAGAAATAAAAGAGTTTAAATTTTTTTAAATTTTCGCTCTTAAGCTCAAAAGCTCACAAAAAAGATAGGTATATATGTGTGTGTGTAAATAGTGTACAATTTCCATTCAACTTAATTATCTCTATGATTAATAAAAATATGACTTATAAAAGCAATTTTATTCTAACTTTCATCTTTTTGCATACTAATTCAAATCAATATTCAATAAGGAATTATGATATTCATGGATAGATTTTAATTAAGTCAAGATATTAGTTTATAAAATTTTATAACCAAGATTATAATTAGCTTAAGAAAATCATGAAAATCTTTAATTCCTTCCCCATAATTAAATTTGTATATTGTCCTCAATGCACAATATAAGTATATATAATAAGTGAGAAGGTTTAGTGGTACTTTCCTACGTAAGATGATTTTTCTGATTTCTAATCTATCCAATATGAGATTACATCCTTGCAAAATATAAAGAAAAAGGGATAAAAAGAACAAAAAGAAATAAAATTAAGAAACAAAATAACATTAAATATAAAGTTAGATAAAAGAAATATACAATTAATAAGGAAAAAGAAAAAATAAATAAAAGATCAAGCCTCTCCCTCATTATGTGATCCAGGCTGGTTTGACAAAGGAGGGTCCTCAGTTAGATGATCCTCTACTGGTGGAGCGGTTGCAGAGGAAGTGCCCTTGCCAAATGATGGAGGCTAGAAATCGACGCCTCGATGACTCGCCATTAATAACATCAACTCCCCCATTTATCCAACTGTAGGCTCGAGTCTTCCTAGTCGCTCGAGTGTAGGCTTGATTCTTCCTAGATGTTCAACCATAGTCTCGAATAGTCCCACTTGCTTAATAAGCTCTGCCTGTTGTCATCGGATAATCTTTTGAGTTCTCACAAGCTGGCCCACCCATCTCTGCAATAATCTCATCTTTATTTGAGCTGAGTTTCACAGCCTAGCTTTGGGACCTCTTAGAATATCTGACTCTGTTACTTCATCTTCCATCTCAGGTGGTAGTGGTTGTGGTTACGGTGGTTGCTCTGCTACAAGTTGTTCCACTCTATCTCCACCCTTCGTTATTAGCTCGTCAGGTTCCCCAATAAGTTTATAGATATCACCTGTGGGACCTCGATGTCTGAGTACCATATGCATATGTTGCATCACTGTCAAGTTAAGTGTCACCATGGTACTCATCTATCGCATCAGTAGTAGTCAATTAAATAAATCCATCTGTCACACCAATCTCATCACATAAGGTCAATACAAATTGTGTCAACCTTTTTATCTTTGCTCTGATGCCTAATAAATTGGACAAGTGCATGTTCTAGGTGAATTGGCATCCTCTCGTTCATACTCCAAAGGTAGTACACATATATGTTCTCGATCACTCCTTAACTATCACCCTGATCACTCAGTGTGTGACTCAGAATATAAGATGTATTTGAGCACGGGTTGTTGTAAAGTAGAAACCTTTGACTTACTTGGGTTGTAGTCATCTTCAGTGATAATCGTACATTATAAATGCTGAGGGGACAATTTATATAGAAAATATGTTTGTAGTGCAAGATATTTTGGTGTCCCTATGTACTCCCAGTCGTAAAGACCTATCGTAATGGAGAATCTGTGTAGCTCATCTTGTACATTTCACCCATCATCTAGAACTGGACCATGTTTGGACGATCCCCATCGTAGTTACCTCTCTCTACAAAGAATATGGAGAGCACCTCTAGTTTAAGCTCTCTGTATGTTGGCTCCTTAATCACGAAAAGTCGAGACCATATACCATCGTTGACAAGGTCCCAAACTTGTTAGGCTAAGCCAACTTGCTCTAGCGCTTCCTAATCGATGAATCGATTAGTACCAAACTTATCTTTGAGCCTCTAATACTATTCATCCTAAGCCCTAACATTGAACAGTAACATCCTCGACCGTTGTAGTGGTTGAACTAAAGTTAAGGAACCTTTTCCTCTTTATTGCTTCCTAAGGATCTCCTTGCATAGTGATTTTGTCATTTGTGCCTGAAACTTTGAATAGGTGTGAGAAAATTGACAGATAATTTATATGGTTATCCTTTTCCTCATACTTAAAGTTTATTGTGCTCATTAAATAATTAATTGTGAAAACAAAATGACAATGAAAACTAAACATATAAAAATAATTAATAACTTAAGACCAATGAACAAATAAATAAACAAACAATAAAATAAAGAAATTAGAAAATTAACTAACAATCTAATTAATCTCAAAATTAAAATTAGAAAAATTGTAATTAACAAATTAAGCCAACCTAATTGTTAAATTACAAAGTTTCAATCCTAAATTTGAAATTAAAACCTTAATTTTACAATTACACAGAATTGACGAAATTAGCGTTAAATTCATGCAAATCAAAAAAATTACCAAACAATTAAGCACAAACCCAATGTTAGTTAACATCAAACATAACTAATTAACCTAATTTTAAACAAAAATATCACAATTAAACACTTAACGAGCCTAATTCATACAAATTTACAATTGAAGTTGAATTTTAACCCGATTATCACAAAATCACACAAATTGAATCATAAAATGAATTGGTTAAGACTTAAATTCAACTATTAAAGCTTAATTAAGCATAAAATCACTCAAATGAATGTGATTTCATAACCATATTTAGTGTGTTTTGTTTGTTATTTGAGAGATTAATGTTGTTTTTAGTACTTGTTTTGTTTCTAGTATGTTTTTAGGTCTTAATGGTCTTTATAAATCAAAAGGAGAAGAATTCGGATAAAATTGAGACATAAAACTAAAGAATTAAAGCTATTTTGAAGGGACGCTGCTGTGTAAGGGACCGGATAATTCATTGTGAACATGTAAAGCTTCAAATTTGGTGTTTTGCCCATTTAAAGATGGACACACCCATGTAAGTCATGTACATGTCTGTGTCTCATGCCCATCTAATTCTCTAGGAACATGTTTATATGCAACTTTGAAGTGTTTTAAGGTACACAATCACTTACACGATCGTATGACTGACTATATATATTCCAGAAACCTTAATTTTGCACTAAAAAGGCAATTATTAAACGAAGATGTGGAGACGAGAAGTAACTGTATATATATTTTTTAATACTTTGTTTAAATCATTACCTATACTTTTGAAATATTTATTAAAACAAGAAATAAATAAACTAAATATAAAACCCTTAGACTAAAAGAACAATACACTCAATTACTATTATTACTATTGCAAAATAATAATAATAATAATCACTTATTATAAGAAATTAGGACTAATAAGATATTAGTTAAAGTTATTGAGAAAAAATTAAATTATTATATAAAATATTACAAATATTATCTAGAATTTGATCTCTTTAATCTTAAATATTTGTGTGGTAAGTTCTCAAAATAAAGTATTTTTAAAATATTTAATAAAAAGATTAGACAAAGATGTAATCATAAAATACAACCATTTGGAGTAATTATTATAACAACCACAATTAAAAATAATAATAATGATTCATGCTGTCAAAAAATAAAATTTATTAATTATAAAAAATAACAACCAATAAATATTAATTAATGAGCATGTTTAACACTAAAATTTTTCAATTTTACTTCGAAGTTTCTTCCATTGACATTTAAAGTAATTATATCAACGTTTTAAATTTTGTACCGTATCGGTTAGAAAGTACTGTACCGACCAAATATGTTATAACTGTGAGTGTATGTCTTTAGTTTATGGTTAAATGTGTTGCATCGCTTATGGTCTGGGAATGTACAATCTGCAGCAGAATGGACTATAGGACTTCAGGTCATATGCATTAGTTAACCGAAATTTCACAACAAGAAGTGTACGGAATTACCTCTTAAAACGCACAGATTGGGATTCTTTTCAGATATCTTGACGCTGCAGCTTGCGAACGTCCTCTATCAGTATCCACATGAGGATGAACGATCCAGGCAGCGGCTAATGAGTGCTAGCACGCTTTAAAACACTTTAGAACGTCGCATATTTTTTCTCTCGGGAAAAGAAACGAGTGGCTAGGTAGCTAGGGCTTTTCGTATGTCTTCTAATAAGACATAAGCCTTCTATTTATAAAGAAGCCTTTATCCTTATCCCTAGTGGGAATAGGACAATCCTATTTTAATAGGAATAGGAATATCCTAATCCTAAACCTATTAGGAATAAGAATATCATAATTCTAAACCTATTAAGATTATGTAAGCCTAATAAAATGCCTAATAAATTAGGCCTAAGGGAATAAGCCCAAATCACATCACTCTTTGTGTGTGACCCTGTAGGCTCATTTGATGTTGACAATGGGCTTGATCACACTTCAAGGCCCATAAGTCATAAACGGCCTCTAGCAAGACATTATGACTACCCAAAATAAATGAGGATCAGTAATCCGATTTAACCTGTAACTATGGTTACAAACTTAGTCCTTTTGTAACACGATATCAAGATTAATCATAAGGCATGGTACATGTCAACCTTTGACTAATCATAGTTTCTTTATTCTCACGTTGACTGACTATAACAAATGACATTGATGACTCCTCATCAATTCATTTGAGCATGGCTATGCATTTCTTCAGTCATACTTGTTAAGAGGTCCAAATGATATCTCTCTCATTTAAGAGAGTTACAAATCTCATCTACGTCATTCACATCTCTCCGCATGATTCATTTAATGTCCAACATAAGACTACTTGTTATCCGGTTAAAGATAACTTAGGCTAATGTCAAAACACT
>JANQAP020000177.1:71508-81951 GCA_026874005.2 Erythroxylum coriaceum
TCATGTGAAACCTTATTCCCTCAGTCCTCAATTTACGACGTATTGGAATTGGATTTGCGCCTAATTTTAGTGTAGCAACTGTACTTCGGTTGGTCCTCTTTCAGCCCCTCAGATCCTCTGGCTGTGTACCCTGTCCCATAACATCTCAACCATCCATTTTTGTAGGTCCCAAAAAATTGGATGGTTGAGATGTCATGGGATAGGATAGGGACAGGGTATACAGGCCAGAGGATCATGTTCCCTCTTTCAGAGGCCTCTCAGATTTAGCAGGTAAACCTTGAATAATTCTAAATGGTAATGGGACGTCTAAACATTTTGGCGCATATCTTAAAGAACATCAAGTTGTCTTGGGGCATAGCTCAACTGGCAAAGGCTTGAATGGTGTAGTGCCTGCCATACTGGCGACCTGCAGGGTGGGGGTTCGAATCTTAGGGGCAACCTTTAAGATTTGGGCCCTTTGTATGGTGAGATTAGTGGATAAGCTCAAGTCCCTAGTCAGTTGAGGTATATCCCACGATTTACATCCTCCACCAATCCTAAAGACACGAAGAGTAGGAGCTCTTAATGTAAGAGTTCAACATTTTTTATAAAATGTAAAAGATTTGCTGTCACCGGCCAGTTGGACTTGTGGAGTAGAGGATGACGAAGACGACGACTGAGATGACTGATACAAGCTAGTACAATAGCTTGCGCGTCTCTTAGCAGCAGTAGGAGTAGCTCGTAGAAAGAAACCTTATCTAAAAGAAGGTATGGTATAGTCGTAATTTGGTTTGAATTCGACGTCTCATTGTACTGACATTCCATTACTGGGGGTGGAGACTGGAGCGTGGGGCGTGGGGCGTGGGGCGTGGCTTTGGGCCTTTGGAATTGGCAGTGAAGAGAGAGAAGAGAGACTGACGTCGAAAGCAGAGATTAGGACAAATGCATGTTAACCAATCAACGAACGGTTAAGATGCTCTTCAACTTTTGTTCCTTAAACAATCCTCACACCGTACGATGAGAATCCTTAACCATATCTAGTCCAAGCATAACCATAGTTTAGTTAAACATGTTCTCTCTCTCTTATCATTTCAGATTTTGAGACTGGGCTTTGTAGTTTGTAGTGAGAAGTGAACAGGGGGAGACAGAGAAAGATATGATTTTTGTGTGATTCTTGTGTTTGGGTTTCTTTGATTTGCTGTTAATGGTATTATTACGGGATTTTCGATATTTTTAAGATTTTCCTTTTATGGGTATCTTAGTCTCGGATTCTCTCAGGCTTAACAGATCTATTGCTTCAATTTATTGTTTTTATTCTATCTTTGTTTTTCAGTCTCCGTAATCATCATCCTCACTTACTTGATTCCGGATAAACAGAAAAGGAAGCTGAAAGCGAATCGGAACCATTGTCTCTCATAACCCATGAAGCCATTTTCCTTCACTTTCCTTAATACTCTTGCTTTGCTCTATTCTTATTGTGGGAAAGGTTCATGGATCATTAGATCTGTCCTAAAACATCTTTGTTCTTATTAAGATCTAGCTGAAATTGACTAAACCATATCTGGGTTTATATGTGATGCGACTTCCTCTCGTGATATCTTAAGATTGAATGTGGTGTCTCTAACTTATGTAAGCAAAAGATGAATTATTTCCCAGACGAGGTGTTAGAGCACGTTTTCGGTTTCGTGACATCGCACAAAGACAGAAACTCGGTGTCTCAAGTATGCAAATCGTGGTACAAGATTGAGAGTCACAGTAGGCAGAAGGTTTTTATAGGGAACTGTTATGCGATCAGTCCAGAGAGAGTGACTGAGAGGTTCCCAGGTCTAAAGTCGATTACTCTGAAGGGAAAGCCTCATTTTGCTGACTTCAATTTGGTTCCACATGATTGGGGAGGCTTCCTTTACCCTTGGATTGAAGCCTTCGCTAAGAACGGGGTCAGGTTGGAGGAACTCAGGCTGAAGAGGATGGTGGTGTCCGATGAGAGCTTGGAGAAGCTTTCTCTGTCTTTTTCGAATTTCAAGTCTTTAGTTCTCATCAGTTGTGAAGGGTTCACTACTGATGGCATTGCAGCTATTGCTTCTAATTGCAGGTAACAATTTTCTTTTGGGTCTATCTTTTACTTGTTTATATGTACGTGCCTCTGCATTTCTGGCTTTCCTTTTAGTGTTCCCTATGTACTCTGCCACTTTCCTTTCTTCTGTTGAACTAGAATCCTTCTGATCTGGCAAATTCTTTACCTTTGTTTTTGGATTATAAGACAAAGCTAACCTTTTCTTAACATGGCTTTTTGAATAGTTGTACATTTATTTTGATTTTTATTCAGGTAAGGAAATCTTAAGATGTTAATTAACGAATAGTTTTAACATGGTTATGCATAAATTTCTAAATGTGGATAAAAGTTAATACAAAAGTTTCTCTTGGCATGCTTCTTGTTTGGAATGCTTTTACTTTAGGTTGCTTAGATGCAAGCTAACCTTGTATTTGTTGAAGAAATGCTGTCGGCACCTGTGGCAGTTTAAGCATTCGATTCTGACCAACTCTAGCGATTAACGTTGTAAGTTAAATGAAGGGCCAACAAAACCATGAAACCGTAGACAATCTACTTTGATATTCTGCTTTAGAGCTGATATGTTGAACGATTTAGTGATGTATCGGTTTAAAATATTGGTGTCTGTTTGGCCTTGTTTCTTTCTTATTGCCTTCTGAATTTCCCTTTCCCTGTGTTCTTTGAGTTACGGGGGGACATGTGAATTTTCAGCTTGTCAGACTCTTGTTTCCTTGCGTTCTCCTAGAGTGTCGATCTTTATGGCTAGAACTTGTGTAATTGCTAATTTAAAACATCAATTTTTAGAGTTATAATGTTTTTCATTCATGATTGTGTTTGTGTCCTGTGATTTCCATAGAGCTTGTTCTTGATTATCATTGATCCTTTATTATGTCTTCTAATATGATTATTAACTTGGATTAGTGCAAAAACCACATAAATAACTGTTCTAAAACTTACTGTATTTTTGAATATCTAAAATACTGACCAAACTACCGGAAAAATGCTACGAAAAACTTGCATCATCTGCATTCATGTCAGGTTTCTTAGGGAGCTGGACCTGCAAGAAAATGAAGTTGAAGATCAAAGAGGCCATTGGGTTAGCTGTTTCCCTGAAGGCTGCACGTCTCTGGTTTCTCTTAATTTTGCATGCCTCAAGGGGAACATCAATTCGGCGGCTCTTTTGAGACTTGTAGCAAGATCTCCAAATCTTAGATGCTTGAGGCTGAACCGTGCAGTACCAATTGATGCACTTGAAAGAATATTGGCATGTGCACCTCAACTAGTAGACTTGGGTGTGGGTTCTTATGTACATGACCACCAAGATTTTCAGACCTACAATAAATTTAAAGCCGCAATTAAGAAGTGTAAATCAATTACGAGTTTGTCAGGGTTTCTTGAAGTTGCTCCTAACTGCTTATCGGCTTTTTACTCAATTTGTCCAAATTTGACATCATTGAACCTGAGCTATGCTTCAGGTATTCGTGGCTTTCAGCTTACGAAACTGATTCAACATTGCAGAAAACTCCAGCGCTTATGGGTAAGTGCCCATTGATCTCTTTTTGCAGGATATATTTTATACTTTGATTTATCAAGGATGACATTTCTTGTTATCTTTGCAGGTACTGGATTCCATTGGAGACCAGGGATTGGAAGTTGTGGCTTCTGCTTGCAAGGATCTGGAGGAGTTGAGGGTATTCCCCTCCGAACCTTATGTTGGGAATATGGGTGTGACAGAGCGAGGTCTTGTTGCCATTTCTGTTGGTTGTCCTAAGCTACAATCAATTCTGTACTTCTGTCAGCAGATGACAAATGCAGCCCTCATAACTGTAGCCAATAACTGTCAGAATTTCACCCGATTTAGATTGTGTATTCTGGATCCTACAAAACCAGACGCTGTAACTATGCAGCCTTTGGATGAAGGTTTTGGGGAAATTGTTCGGTCATCCAAGGGTCTAAGACGATTGTCACTTTCTGGACTTCTGACCGACCTAGTTTTCCTCTACATTGGAATGTATGCTGAGCAGCTTGAAATGCTCTCCATTGCATTTGCTGGGGAAAGTGACAAGGGAATGCAATATGTTTTAAATGGTTGCAAGAAACTTCGGAAACTAGAGATTAGGGATAGCCCTTTTGGCAATGCAGCACTTCTAATGGACGTGGGGAAGTATGAAACAATGCGATCCCTTTGGATGTCGTCCTGCGAAGTTACCCTTGGAGGCTGTGAGACCCTTGCAAAGAAGATGCCTAGGCTCAATGTAGAGATAATAAATGAAAACGATCAGATGGATTGCAGCACCGATGACGGACAAAAAGTGGAGAAGATGTACTTGTATCGGACATTGACAGGCCGAAGAAAAGATGCACCAGACTTTGTGTGGACCTTGTAGACTTTTAAGGTGCTTTCCTGGCAATTTAAGTTTATGTACCTTCTTTTAGGGTCAGTTTGATTTATTGGGTTAGTTACCATGCTGGTGTGACCTTTGCTACTTTAATTTGTGTATGACAAATTGGCAGTTAGTAGCATCTTACTAGTATTTGTCACTCTTATGACTACTATTATTAGGTTTCCATAGATCATGGCTGTAAAGAAGCTGAGTCTGTGAACGTTCAATGTTTTGGCCTAAGCAGTTGGAGTTGGAGGCAGTTTCTTCTCGAGTAAAATGAAAAGCGTTAGAAACTTGTGGCTTTACCTAGTTTCTACCTCAAGTCGCAACGAGTGCTTTGCGTTTTGATTTGAGTGCTATAATTAAAGTCCTCTGCTTAATTGCAAAGGTCGTATACATGGAAAATTATAAAGCCTATTATTTCTCCTCCATTGCCGCTTTCAGAAGCAGCAAAAAGAATCATCGAGTAGTGTTTCGACTCGTCAATTGGATCAGACTGATCTTCATGGTAGCAATTTCACTCATATTTACCAGCTAGGGTCAGAAAGTCATGTTTACACGGTTGGTTCATCTTTAGACATCCGATGGGCATGACAGCCACAGGTAGCTTTTGCAATGGACTAATATCTGGGCTCTGATTAGAGTTATGGATTTTATACTGAACCATCTACTGAAAAATGATACAAAAGTAACAAAACATATAAGGACCGTTTGATACCAGCGATTTTGCCTGATAACGGTGGGTGCCACTAATATCAGCAAATATCAAGATAATTTTGTAAATATTGAAAATTAAAGGATTAAAAAATCTGAATATCTATGTATCGCCTGCCTCTCTCTCTCTCACTGCTGCACATCTACAGCCACCAAGTCCAAAACCAAAAACAAAGTCCTCCTTTGTTTGGTCGATTAACCCTTTCCCATTATCACTCTATCCGGAGACTACATAAAACTGAAGCTGTCTCTTCGGACATTTGTGGCCGAACGTATACTTCTCATCACACCAAAAACAGAGACCCTTCGCTCTTTTTTCATCAAAGTCCCTACTGCTAATGGGCTTCGAAGCCTTATAAGGTCGCATTGTAGGTGATCGTAACGTTGAGGGCGGAGTGGGTAGTATACCTTCTGTGTTGGGGCTACACTAAAGGTTTGTAGAGACCCTCTCATTAACCATGTTTCGAGCAGCCTGGTTCCGATTCATCATCAATATTCCTGTGGACATCAGTATGACTTCTTGTTTCCTTGCTAACGTATAAGCTTGATGCAAGGATTGTGGTTCATGCAACTTCACTGCGACACCAATCTCTAGCTTAAGGCCTTTAACGAAGAACCCAACTAAATATTCCACCGATAGAGATAGCCTGTTGGAATGATGATCGAACTGTGCACAGTATTCCAACACCATTCCATTCTACTTCAGGTCCTTGAAATCTTCCACCGGGTCATCAAAAATCTCAGCATCAAATTGTTGTTTCAGGACTCTTGTAAATTCGGTCCAATCTACCACCTCTGTCTTACTCCAGTTTCTAAGGAATAACCGATACCATTCTTGTGCCCGCTTATCCATGTGTAAAACTGCTACGTTCACTTTCATCTACTCTAGAGTCTGATCTATGTGAAAGAATTGTTCACAGCGATATAGCCATAGCTTGACATTGTCTCCATCGAACGAGGGAAATTCGATTCTACTCAACCTGGTAGACATAGCGTGTCCTTCCTTGTCATGTTATGCGTGTGTGTTTTTTGGGGTATGATCGGATATACTACTCCCTTCTCCCTATTTCGATAGTTCCGATGAAATCGTTGTTCGTAACTCCCACATTTCTTTTTCCAATTTTTCAGTTCTACTTTACACCTCCAACAGTAACCTCTCACTTCTATCTTGCATCTCCGAAAGCAGACGCTTATGCCGACTCTGTGTTTTTGTGAACATTTTCTCACTCCTACCTTGCGCTCCTCGAGTTCCTTCGACCATTGTTGGTCCCAGATTTGTCTGCTCTGATACCAAATGTTGAGGAAATTGTTGTCACTCGACGTACGCACACAAATATTCGCACGACAGAGCTTGTTACGAGTGAGAAAGAAGAGAGAGAGAAGGAATTACAGAGAAGATTCAGATAGAGAGAGAAAACATCATCATTCATTCATAACCAACATAACATACATAGGTAGGAATGCATGCTTAATATACTTGCGAATCATTCTCTAGTCTCGCGTACATTGATTGTTCTGTGGTCTTTATCTAAACGTTGCGTATAACAACTCTCTACTTTCCTTCTCCTCTACATTTCACGTTAAACTTCGTCGTCTTCAATAATCCCTGCAAAAATCCCCTTCCCCTTAACATCCTTGTCAATCAGATTAATTTCAGGGAACTGCTTCTGGAGATCGAGGACATACTCCCAGGTGGCATTAGTGTTCTCCCCATCAGACCATTGGATTAACCACTGTGTGATCGCCCGATTATGTCTTTTGGTGATGTGTCTGTCCAATATTGCATTGAAACTCGTTCTGTCGGTGTCAGGAACTCGGGTAGCGAAGCAGTAGTGTGGTCTTGACCTTCGTGTGCTTTTTTATGTATCGCTGTATGGGCCGAAAGTTCCAACTTATACGCCACCTTTCCAATTCGTTGGATCACCATGTATGGACTGTAATAGAATGGAGAAAGTTTCTGGTTGCTCCTCCTTTGTAATGAAAACTGCTTGCAGGGTTGTAATTTTAGTAATGCCATTTCTCTAACCTTGAATTCCCTTTCTGTATGTTTCGAGTCAGTGTACTGTTTCATACGGTTCTGGCCTCTCTGTAGATAGAACCTTGTAACGTTAAGCATTGCCTCCCGACTCTTTAAGACTCTATCGACTTCCATAATCTTTGAATTGCCTGCAATATATGAAGTATACACAGGAGGTGGATAACCGTATAAAACCTCGAATGGAGTAGTGTTGATGGCAGCTCGATAAATGGTGTTATACAACCATTCCACCAACGCTAGCCACTCTCCCCACTTCTGAGGCGTTTCTCTACAAAAACAACGCAAATAGGTTTCAAGGATCTTGTTTACTGCTTCTGTCTGCTCGTCCGTTTGTGGGTAGTATGCCGTCGAATACTTTAGCTGAACCCCTTATAACCGCAAGAGTTCCTGCCAAAATTTGCTAAAGAAAACCGGGTCTCGGTCGCTGACTATAGACTTAGGCATTCCATGTAACTTAAACACATTATTAAGAAACAATTCGGCTATGTCACCGGCAGAGTAAGGATGCTTAATAGGGATGAAGTGGGAGTATTTTGTGAACCTATCAACCACCACCTATATAACAGACTTACCCTTCGACATAGGCAATCCTTCCACAAAGTCCATACTCACCTCCTTCTAGCTTCCCTTCAGTATTCCGAGAGGTCGTAATAACCAAGGGTAGGCAAAGTTGTCGTACTTATTTCTCTGGCAATTCATACAGTTCTGAACATAAATCCTCACGTCCCGATCCATGCCCTTCCAGAAAATTTTTTTTTGTAATTTCTTTGTGGTCGCCACCGCCCCTGCATGGCCGCCCATGGCGTTGTCATGACTAATGCTTATAATTCATTAACGGAGGTTCGAGTTGGCTCCTACCACTATCGTCCCTTCCATCTTAATAACCCTTCCTTCCATTCGTATACACCAGTTTTAACATTGCCAGATTCTAAAGCTGTGATCAATCCTCGAGTGACTTCATCTTCCTGCTAACTTTTGTTAATGTCTTCTAAGAGTTCGCTCTGCATTTACGTCACAGACATCATGAACATTTCAACGCTTGTGATCCTCGAAAGGGAGTCTATCGCTGCATTCTCCTTACCACTTCAGTACTGTACTTCGAAGTTATATCCCAATAGCTTTGGTAGCCACGACTGTTGAAACGTGGTTGATAGCCGTTGTTCTAGCATATATTTTAAGCTGCAATGGTCTGTTTGAACAATGAAGGGTTTGGGAGTCAGGTAGTGATGCCATTGCTTAATGGCTTTGATTACCGCCAAAAACTCCTTCTCATACGTAAACCTTGATGCCTCCTCGCTAATGACTTATTTAGGAAGGCAATGGGGTGGCCTTCCTGCTGCAAAACCGCGCCAATCCCCTGTCCATAGGCATCAGCTTCAATTATAAATGGCTTAGAAAAGTCGAGTAATGCCAATACTAGAGCGGACATGATAGCTTTTTTCAAGCTCTCAAAAGCTGACTGTTCCTCTTGTTGCCAGCTCCAGTTGGTTACCTTCTCCTTCATAAGCAAATATGTTAGGGGCTTCGTTGTAGCTCCATAACCCTTAATAAATCGCCTGTAATACCCTATGATCTCTAAGAAGCCTCGCAAGTCCTTAATACTCTATGGTACTGACCACTCCTCTATTGTTTTAACCTTCTGCATGTCTGTGGCTACGCCTTCTTCAAAGATGGTGTAACCCAGGTAATCCACCTGTCGAGCTCCAAAAACGCATTTGTCCCCCCGCAAGAACAATTGATTGTCCAGTAGTATTTGAAGTGCCACCGAAATGTGTTCTAAATGCAGTGTCAACGAAGAGTTGTATATTAATATGTCATCGAAGAAAACCAGAATGAAACGACGTAGAAATGGTTTAAATAATTCGTTCATTAATCGTTGGAATGTCGAAGGCGCATTCGTCAACCCGAAGGGCATTACTAAGAACCTGTAATGCCCTTCATATGTCTTGAAGGCCGTCTTTGGAATGTCATCGAGTTGCATTCAGATCTGGTGGTAACCCAAACGTAGATCCAACTTTGAAAACCAACTGGCTCCACGCAACTCGTCTAATAATGCTTCGATGAGGGGAATCGAAAATTTGTCCTTCACAGCATATCTGTTTAACTCCCGATAATCTACGCACATTCTCCATGAATTATCCTTCTTCTTAACGAGAACCACTGGAGACGCATACGGTCCGAAGCTATGGCGTATAAATCCTTGTCACATTAACTGTCTAACCTCCTATTCGATTATATCCTTATGTGCCCCTGAATAACGATATGGCCGTACGTTAATCATGTTGACGCCGTCCACTAGTACAATCCTATGGTTGTGTTTGTAATTCAGGGGCAACTGAGATGGTTCCTGGAACACCTCGACATAATTGGACAACACTGCATTAATTTCATCAAATACGCTTCCTTGCTCCTCTGTCATTCTCATTTGCTGTAGCTGATACTCGATTGGGGTAGAGAGCTGAATCATGAATAATTGTCCGCTAGATGATCCTTGTAGAGTCTTCTGGAGCCCTTTGCTTGAAACCACCCTTGATTTGCCCTCCGGATCACCCCTTAAGGTCACCACCTTCCCTTCCCACTTAAACGTCATTGTCCGCTAAAGTTGCGGAGAACATCGTCTAATCCGACTAACCACTGAACTCCCAGGACGACGTCGCAGCCCCTAGCGATAATACTAACGTATCCATCTGGAATGATATGCCCTGCATGGACCATGCAAAATTCTTGCAACACTGTGTACATGGCAGTTGTAATCCTCCCCCCACCGTAATGGTAATCGGCTCAATTTCCCTGAGTTCACATGTCCCCTTTTTAGCCACTGTGATGCCACAAAATTGTGAGTACTACCATTATCGATGAGTATATGAATCTGTCGTCGTTGATGCATCCCCAACAATCGTATTTGTTTGAACTCCATCTCGCCGAAAAAACCTATCATCACTTGCATGGAAACCAAGGGATGTTCTTCATCTACATCACCTTCCTCCTGGTCCTCCTCCATTTGGTCGATTGACCCTTTCCCATTATCACTCTCTCTGGAGACTACATAAAGCTGAAGCTGTCTCTTCGGACATTTGTGGCCAAACGTATACTTCTCATCACACCAAAAACAGAGACCCTTCACTCATTTTTCGTCAAAGTCCTTGTTGCTAATGGGCTTCGAAGCCTTATAATGTAACACCCCATTACCCTAGGGTACGTACCGGGACACCCGTAGGTCATTCCGACACATATCCTAAGATAAGGGAGCGCTACGTGCAATCTCTACAAACTCCACA
>JANQAP020000177.1:114819-128188 GCA_026874005.2 Erythroxylum coriaceum
CCGTCGGAATCGCCATGATGATGGTGATGCTGGTACTGCTGATGATGATATTGGGGTGGTGGTGGGGGCGGCGGAGGAAACCCCTCAGTGAAATACCCTTGATACCCTTCATATGGCGGTGGCGGTCCCGGAGGCGGTGGTGGAGGTGGAAAAGGAGGGTAACCCGGCGGCGGCGGCGGCGGCGGGTAAGGAGGTGGTGCAGATGGAGGATATCCCGGTGGCGGGTAAGGTGGGGCATAACCTGTAAACGCAACCGAATTAATCAAAACTGAGAAAGCCACAAGATTGGGAAGAGATTTAATAGGGTAACAGCGATTACCTGGAGGAGGGTATGGTTCTTGGGGCGGTATTCTCTGATAACTCATGTTTTAGGGTTTAGAAAACAAAACCAGCGAGCAAGAAGAAGAAGAAGGGCGATGTTGGTTCGTTGTTGTTTGGCTGGTGATGTTGGATTTTACTTAAAGTAGCAAGCTAGCCAATGGACTCCAGCAAACTCACTAACAATAACCACCGTCCGATCAAGGAGACTAACTAGTAACTACACGGATCTGCATCATTATGTTAGATGCTAACTTAATTATGTGAATTACTTCTGAAGGAGCCTAACAATTATAAAACCCGAACCTAGTAAATCGTTCTGTCGAGGATTTAAATAAAAATTTACTTTTTTTGTGATTAGAAATTCATTTTGTATTTTATTTAAATATTATATTAGGATGTGGCGTTGAGCCTTAATTTTTCAGAAATTAAATTCTCAAACATATTTAAGATTAATAAACAAATATCCTTAATAAAGATATTAACATCAAGAAAGAAATTGAAATGTCATGTAAATCTAACTCTAATATCATATATGATTTCTTCCGAAATTTAAATTAAAAGATTGAAATAAAATATATACACCTTTAAAGAAAAAAACTAATACTGGATAAACGTCAAAAGTAAAATGTTTTGAGAATCTAAGGTAGCGAAATTCCTTATCGGGTAAGTTCCAACCCCCACGAACGATCTGGCACTGTTTATCTAAACAGCTAGCGACAATGCCCTTTCCTTTCTAGCCCAGAAAAAATGTAGGTAACACAATAATCGCTCGTTCTTTACAGACCAAATGTAAAAGTATCTCTAACGCTTCTTCTTGCTTCCTTTTGCAGATGGTGTTGCAACCAGACGCACGAAGAGAACCACAATGGAGACCGCAGAAATTACCGACCCATATTCTGCCAACAGCCTCTGCAGTTCGATAAACAATTCATATCAGCCTTCTTACCCTTTTGTGACTCATCAAACTAAGTCTACAACCTAGTCAGTCATATATACGATCGACTATAGCATAATAACGTCTTATTAGATGCATAGATTAGAAGAAGTTCATGCATACCTTAGCCTGTCAAAGATTGGCCAGACACAAAGTTGATTCCAGAGAATAACCAAAAAAAAAAAAAAAGATCGTGAACTCCAAAAGAAAAGAAAAGGGCTGGGAGGAGCTCAATCACAAACATATGCAGATACTACCAAATAGTACTTACCCAGTCAAACTTCTTCTCAGGGGTTCTTTCGGCAAGAACATCAAGAGATAGAATAGGAGTGGAATATGCCTCCTATTACAAAAAAAAACAACCAGAAGACAAATATATCAACGCAAAATGTTTGGAAACAGAGACATTATGGTATGATGGCTACAAAGCAAAACCTGAAGAGCAGCTTTAGTGGGGGTGCGAAAAGTAACACGTGCTGGGGAACCATAGAATAATCCCTTCACTTTGCCATCCAATTCAAATGAATATGAGAGGAGACCACCACTGGAAAAGATGAAGTTAAAATTTGCAAGAGCATAAGAAGAAAGGATCAGAAATAAACAGCATTTGCTGAAAGAGTAGTAGCACCTACGCATCAAGTCTTTCCCATGACATTGAAGTGTTACCACTGACAATTTCAAACATATCTTGAGGCCAGTAATCATCAGCAACGGTTACATCATATGCAGTCCTATATATTTAGAAAGGCAACACAAACACTTTAGTCCACATGAATTAATCATCAGCAAGAGTTACACCATATGCAGTCCTATATATTTAAGAAAGGCAACACAAACACTTTAGCCGATATGAATGAAATAAACTCACCTCATCCAAGGAGTAAGCTAATTATAAAGAAACTTATAGGTAACCATGAGAAGAAGTGAATCGATTGGAGGGAGAAAGAAAGAGATAAGAGGGGCTAGAACTGCCTTTTGGTTATATCAGTTCATTTCAGCCTTTGTTGTCCCAAGCAAGTAGTTTCTTTAAGGGTATGTAAGGTGATAACTTATTGGAAAAACTAGTGGATGAGATGAACGCTCATTCAGGGGTCCATAACACAAGAAATGATAAAGCACTTGTTTACCTCAGAGCTATAACAATGCATTTAGTATTACCCGTCTCCTTTAAAGGGCATATATGTGCTCTTTTGTTCCTTATGAAGTATGAGGATCAACAAACACAAACAAAACTTCACACAAGCTGAATAATTATACATTAGTTACAAGCAGTACTCGCAAGAAGCTGGCATTAGTTTTAACTAAATGCACATAAATGATCCTAACCTAAGGATGTTACAAGGCAAATCTTATACTAACAACGCAAACTATGCAAGATATATTACCACGGGAGAACTCATTGAGCCTATAGATATAAAGGCTTCTCATCCTTTTCTATACTTTCCTTCTCATGCTCTTCTTATTCCCTTTTATTCGTCTTTCTTTTTTATTGACGTAATGCTCTATTAATTTGAGGTCTGTATGTTGGTATGATGACATTACTCATGCATACTAGACCATGGTGATAGCCATCATTAACTGTCGTTTTATGATTTTTTTGGTTTCTGGCATTATTAAGCACGAAATTTCTATCTAGAGTAATGCGTACAACTTAACCCAGATTTTTACATCTAATCAAACCTCAGTTCAGTGGCTCATGCAATCCGATAGCATTTGATCATCACTGACTTATATCTAACTACACACAGGCAACTGAAGCACATCTGTCAAGATTTCTTTAATCTGATTTTGCTCTTTCAGAGAATTACATCACCAAAACTAGAGAGCTTCATTTCTATGATCCCAGATTCCAACAGATTTGACTCCATTTATTGAATTTCTAAATAAAAAGCAAACAGCTGCCCCTTCAGCTCGAAATTGGGATTTTAAAATCAAATCCAGATCAGATAAAACAACCTATAGCATAAATGAAAAATGAGACATTAAACAAAAATCAATCACTAATAGGCAAGGAAGAACAAAAAACACAAAGTCAACTCTATGAATGCACAAATCAAAATTTAGATCTGATCAGGGAACACCCTTTTCAGCCAATTAAAAACAGAGAAGAATATGGAGACTCACGAAGATCCTTGATTGTAAATATCGATAGACACAGAGACGAGTTCGACGTCGGATTTGAGCCGGTTAAGAGTGGCCTTCTTGTTGGCGAGAATGAAGGGGCCATCGACGTCGGCGAGAGATGACGACGCCAACAAGAGACCTAATAACACATGAATTAAGGATTTCGCGATCGGACTTCTCATCGATTTATCAGTCGCCGCCGGCATTTCGGTTTCAGGTGGATTTGCCGTTGTTGAGTCGACGAAGGCAACTGGGGTCTCGATGGAGGACTGGGGTCACTGGAGTCAGCCTTATTTCGAAAGACTGACGAATGTTTAGAATTGAATGCATTTATGGGTACGATCATGATCAGTCACATTCACAGTCGCAGTCACTGACCAGATTTCAGATAACAAATTAAAAATCATAACTACTTTTTAAATTTTTTCTTACTAACAAAATTTTTAACTGAACAATACTTAACTCCTAATTAATTTTTAATTTAGTAATTATTCTCACACCAATGTCATTGTGTGACTTCAAATATTTAAGGTAGAAATATTTATTAATTAATAAAAATTAACTACTAGAGGTTGTCATTGGATGCTTAGAAAGCGTGTGCTTGATTGATTACGGTGATACAACTTAGAAAGGAAAGAAATTTTGAAGAAAAAGGATATTGGTTTAATTGTTATACTATTATGCACTATTTGTAATTTTTTATTTTAATTTCCTAATTTTGGTTGCTAATGTTTTGACAAAAACAACAATATATTTGTTTGTTATTATCAATGTAGTTACTAACAATAATTAAATATTACGTAAAACTTATAGATAAATTAAATTTAAAATTAATTAATTTTTTAATCTTTTATACAATATATGGTAATTAATATAAAAATCATATAATATACTTTTAGTTAACGTTAAATCAAATCATAGAGAAATTGAAAAGAATAATAAATAGTTTTTATGGTTTTCGTAAGTTATGAAAATTAGATGAAATCAAAATAAAAATTAAAAAAGCTCATTTTGGTCATTAAACTTTTGCCTTGTTGTAAAATTTTTATCAAATGAATTTCCAACTTATCTATTAGCATCATTTAAATACATAATTTAACTCGACATGAAGGGTGACTTGCATGATCTCTTTTAAGTTTGTGATTAGCTAAAAATATATAAATTAGTGAAGGTATTTAAGTAAAAAGGGTTTCAAAAGATAAAAATTATAAGAAAAAGTCTAAGTAGGTCTTTCAACTTTGATGAAAGGTTAAAAAAACACTTGTTATTTCTTTGTCCATGCCACTCTATAAGAAGCTTCTTCTTTTTCTTCCCCGTATGCTTTGCTCTTTGCTCTCACTGGTACATCCCTTCTTGTTTCCAACCAGCCAGGCTTTCACCAATCCCTTCAGCTAGTAACTTCCTTTCCTCCCACCAATAAGCTCCACCAGCCTCCCTAATTCTAAGTCAAAACCTTTGCCAAAGAACTGGAAATCAGTAGTAAGAAAAGCCTCTAGATCTACCCTACAATTTATCCTTACCTCCCTTTTGGATGGAAGAAGTGTAGTAGCTCTAGACATAGAAATTTTAAAAGAGGGAGCCAAGGTTTGTAACTCCACAGTTATGGGGTTCTTCGTAAATAGAAGACCTACATTTCAAACAATCTAAATTTGGGTAGTTAAAGCATAGAAAGGAAGGGGATTGCAGAAAATACTAATTTCAAAAGACAATCATGTATTGTCCAAGTTTCAAAATAAAAGTGAGGCTAGGAAAATAGTGGAAAAGTGTCCTTTGCACATCTACAACATCCCACTATTCTTACAGGTATAAATACCAGGACTAATATTAGGTAAAATCAAGCAAGAAAGCATGCCTTATGGGTGAAATTTCGTAACATTCCACTAGAATATTGGTCTACCAATGGGTTAATCTCTTTGATGAGCTTCATAGGAAAACTCCTATGCATAGACGAGATAACTGCCATGAGAAGGAGAATAGGTTTCACTATAACTTGTATCAGCGTAGAGTTTAGCGAACAATTCCTAAAGAAGGTTCCTATATTGATGCTAGGAGAAGGAGGGGATCTTGTAGAAGATTAGGTACATATATCTTATTCATGAAGGCTTACTTTGAAGCAGTAAGGAAAAATGTGGATTCCAAAAGGCAAATTTTTTAAGAGAGGGGATTATGAAGAACCGATGAGCATAGAAGATGAGAGGCAAGATGTAAGTGTAAATAATGAGGCTGACAAGAAGAATGACAAAGCTAAAGAGGAACTAAATTCAAAAGTTGATGACAATTCCACCTTTTAGATAGAAAATACCCAAGAAAAAGTGTTTGGGTAAGCCAATGCATAGGAATAATGGAGTGGCCAAAGAAGTATATAGAGAAAGGCCTTGAAATTTACTAAGTGATAACTTTCAAATTTAGATGAATTATTTGGAGAAAGGCTTTGGAAATTTACTAAGTGATAACTTTCAAATTTAAGGACACCTTGGAATAAAAAACAGGTAATCCTGATCTAGATCTTGTTTTCTAAAAACAATCAAAAGTTCATGGGACAGGATGAAAAGAGAATTTTTTGGGCTCTTATACTCATCATGCCTAAAGCTTTATGCAACAAGAAAACAAACTAGTGAGGAGGAAGTGAATAGATTTGAAGAAGGTATAAGCAGCAAGAAAAAGATAGCAAGGAGGAAAACTAAGCTAAAGGGTGCTAAATCACCTAAATCACATTTATGTCTTTAAGTGTTTAGAATATTAGGGGCATGAATAGCCCCTAATAAAATAAAGGTGATCGATGATTTTGTTCGAGAAAAAAGAGTATTTTTATAGGACTACTCGAAATGAAACTAAAAAAGAACATGAAGAAGTTAAACGTATTAGGTAGTCATTGGCCTTTCATATCGGACTATAGTCATCTCTCTTGTATTAGAGTATTGCCCTAAAGACAATCGTCTTTAGTGCGTTTTATACAAAGTTGTGTACAAACTTTATTTGCAATAATAAAGAAAAGCATATTTCATTAATTTGGTGTTCATTCTTTATGAATTGACATTGATTTATAAGCAAATTAATGAAGTCTATGATATATGACATAGCATGAAGGAAATTATGATGTAATCATACTACTAAAATTTCTATCATGTGCAATTATGTCAGTATCTAAATTATCCCTAGTCATAGGAATAATGAGGCTAGACATCATTAATCTGAATAGACTAATACATGTTAAACCCCTTGATTTGATCAAGCAGTAGATCTCAGAAACTGTAAACATGAGATGTTTCGAGTTGAGACGTGGATGCTTACTAGAGGTAGTAAGTACATTGGATGACCTACTATGAGATCATCACATAGATGTCCTATTCTAATGTCAGTGATAATCTCATCATAGCAATGGTGCAAGTATCCTTAGACTTGAGGTACTCAAGGATATCTTGCATACTGATTTTGTGCTTTGACTCCATTCCTTGTTGCCTTGCAGAGGTCGTTCATAGGGTGGTGATTATGTATAGTTTGAGGTATTCGAAGATAATTGAGTGGCTAATAGAGGATTCACTACTTCTGTGATAGTAGAAGATGATATCCATGGTCTCTTGACCGGGTCATTACTTTGAAATCTCTGGCCGAAGTACATGTGTTATGAAGAATGTCTTCATTGACATAGAGAGTAATGAGTCCCAGGATGAGAATTGATATCACTTGGGCTAGATTTGATGTAGTCAGTCTAGTGAGAGTTGATATTTTGCCCATACTCATAACCAAGTGGGGTATAACATGGTGAAAGAACGAATTGCACAACAATTATCTATAGGAGGGTTCGTGAGATGGTTTGTGACGAGCATGGACTTGTTTGTCAAACTACTTACTTTCTGATCATTTGGGGGTCATGATGTGTTGCTAGACGCCGCTCATGACTTGCTTGGATTAAGTGTTAATCTAAGTGGCTAACATAACCGGGAATCTAATGGGTCACACGCAAAACAGTGACTTGGAGGATTCATAAAATGGTTTTAGATAGAGATCCATTATGGAGAGCAAGAGAACCAAATAGATCCCGATGAGATCGAGATATGTCCCAATGAGATCACGACATCCATATTGCTGAAACAGGTCTCTGGTGTTTTTTCCACACCCAGGATCAGGTAGGATCGATCCCAGTGTGACTGGACCGCCTCAACATTTATATATATATATATAAGATGGTGCAACCTGGATGAGGAGGAGGCTTCTTTTTCAAGATATGCATTTATTGTCTTTAAATAACAAAAGGACAAAAATGATAAAAGACAAAAAAAAGAAAAGTATGTAAGAAGATAATCGTGAGAACAAAAGAAGTAAGCAATCTTCTTCATGATTATCATCCATCTCTCTTCATCTTTCTCATCTTTTTCCTCTTCATTTTCTTTACACGATTTTCTCTCCATAGAATAAAGAAAAGAGCAAGCACTCTTATCTTTGTTCTAGCCATTTCCGGATCAACGAGTTTGATTCGGTTAGTTTCTCCGATCTCTGCGTGGATATCATTGGAGATGGTCTGTTTTGGTCATTGTGGTTTGTGACAACCCGACGAGTAGAAGATCGAAGAACGAAGGAGATTACTCACAAGGTACATGGTTATTATATGAATGATCGATTTGTGTAAATGTCATGAATTCCTATATGTATTTGTATTATGAACATGTATATGAATTGGGAATTTTCACCTAGGTTTAATGGTATTTCCTTGTATAAGCATATAGATCCTGGACTTCGGGAAAGCTCTAGAACAATTTTTTTTTTGTTTTTCCATATTGCGTGTATATGATGCACACATCGGGATTTTCCTACATCTTATGGAAGGGTTATAATAGCTTATGATATAAGGAGGGTAAAAGCCAAACTAGAATAATTAAACAACCAAACAATGCACCTAAATATGGATGTATTAAAGGGAAAATACTCCTTTATAGCTACCATAGTGTAAGCAACAAACCTTAACTACCTTTAAAGATCCTTATGGCAAAAAAATTGAAGTTATCATCAATTATAAATAGCGTTTTTGGATCATCTTAGGGGATTTTAATAATGTAGTGCACATAAACGAGGTAGATGGGAATATTGGGATGCATTTCTACACAAGTGACTTGAGGTATTGTATAAAAAACGTCGAGGGTAATGGATATGAAGATGGAAGATAGGTTTCATACGTAGTGCAATAATTAGAATTTAGCATATAAGCTGAGAAAGAAACTTGATATAGCCTTAATGAACATTGGATGGAGAGGTTCCCAGGAAGCAAAGCAATATTTGATGCCCCTAGAATCTCGGATCACACACCTATTTTTATCCAGGAGTTAAAGAGAAATTGGAGAAGGAGTGGCCCTTTCTAGTTCGACAATTACCTCACTGAGGAATAGGGCTTTGATGAGGCAATAAATAGATGCATCTGGATGGAGAATGAAGGGAGTAAGCAATTCCATTGCACTAGAAAGTTGGAAATGATCAAAAAGAGATGAAGAAACTGAATAGGAGGATGCCTATGCACACTAAAGATATTATAGAGCAAACTAAAACAAAGTTGATTTGGATTTAGAATGACTTATACCAACAAGCTATTGATATTTATATCAAGAGGAAGAAAAGGTGGCATTGAATGAGTACTCAAGGTTTGTCTTTATACATCAGTCCATACTAAAATGGATGGAAAGGATGAAATGGTGTTGACATGGAGATTTCCCACAATATTTTCAAATTAAGGAGTATATTGATTATAATCACATCCTTGAGAAAACCTAACAGGAATGCATCTCTACGCACTGATGTATCATGAGTTTGTAACAACATTAGTTAATGTATTGGTTAAAAAATGTGTCATATTATTAAACTAATATGTGTACTAGTTGACCAATATTCTAATGGCTAGTGAATTTGGAGCTTTTATTGCATATTAGTTAACCAGTATACTACACTGGTCAACCAGTGCATCGAATATAGGTGTTATAATTGTTAGTTCTTAGCTTTAATGACTCTTTTAGGTCCCAAAATACTCTAAATAGGTGTTTTCTCATTGGTTTTAGCATCAAGAAGGAGCTGGCTATTGTATACACACATTTTAAAGAGTGTTTCAATCATTTAAGCATCTTTATATCATATTTGTAAGAGTAAGCCATTTTGGAGTTATTAAATGAATAAGTGAGATATTTCTTATTTGTAATACTTTGTTAGGGTGTTAAATATTGTACTTGTTAGTGATATAAGTGGTATTAAGGTTCCTCTTCACCTTGGAAGATGATTGTAAGAAGAGTTCCTCTTTATCGAAAAAGATTGTACAAAGGTTATTCTTCACCTTGAAAGAAGAATTATAGTCGAATTCTAAAAAGAATCTTGGGAGTGGATGTAAGCAAGGGTTGTTTGCCAAACCACTATAAGTCAGTTTGCATTCTCTCCTCACTATCCTTTTTAAATTATTGTTTTATTATTTAATTAAATTATATTAAACAATTTCTTCATACTTATTTATATTGATTATTGTTAATTAAATATATTATTTAAAAATTTGTTGAATTTTGTAAATACCCAATTCACCCCCTCTTAGGTGCCATTAAAGACTAATAAGTGGTATCAAAGTGGGTCTATTAAGCTAGTATTTCTAACAAAATCCTATATAAAAGATCATAATGGTATATTTAGAAGCATCATCATCATTATTAAAACAAAGGGGACAAAGCATTAATAGAGTACCTTTCTTTGATAACAATGATTATGTTTATTGGAAAACTAGGATGAGATTTTTCTTAACGGTCAAAAGTGTAAACCATACAAGAAGCCAAGGATCTAATAACATCACATACAAAATGAGACTCTCTTGATGCGTGTCCAATGCATCAAAAAATAAACCTAACTCTACACACTAAAATTTATAGCAGTAATGAGTAGGGATTGTATCCATAAGGAGTATTCGTGTAGCTTTTACAATTAAAAAATCAATGTTTAGGATATAAAGGGGGTTTTGATTGGATGTAACTAAGAAAACAAAGTAAAATTAAACTAATGAAAGCAAATCAAATTAAACAACAATAAAGATAGAAAATCGATGAATGATTTTGGAATCCGATTTTTGGTTCATTATCAACCTACACATAAATGAACATACTTCATTACATTATTGTTTTCACACCTCTCTTAGAAATTATTGATCGTAGATTAACAATAAGCTCTGTTAATGTAACACCCCATCCCCGATAATAGAATCGGCATACCGAGTGTTATCATATTCTTAAATACCTAATACTTCAAACTTCAACATTTTCTATTTAAAACCTCATTAATCTAGCAATTACTATTCACTTTTTAAAATTTTGACAGAGTTTCTTCTATACTTACTTAAAACCTCCTACAAGAAACTTCAATACACTTCTCGTGCATGTTACTCAACTATCTATCTCTATGTCAAACTCTTTGACAAAATAATTTACCCATCCTCCAATACATTTCAACACATCTAAACCAGATTTCATACATAACTTTCATTTATTCATATATAATTCACAATAAAATCTTGTAAGATCCTTTACTTCTTTATGTGTACACGCCGTAACTAAAAACAAAATAAAAATTTGTAGTACATCCACCTCTAATTCTTTCGAGATCCTCTATGTGACTCTTGTCTTGTAGTAGATCCACCATAATTTTCTTCTAATTCTCTTCAAAACCTACGCGTGGAAAGAAAATCCACACGCTAAGCTATAAGCTTAGTGGTGTTCAAACAATTCCATTTCACATTCAATTCAATTCATTCAAGCATAACATGCATAATATATAATATTTTTCACATATAAATATCTTCATTTCTTTCTAAGCATAAATAGGCATTTAAAATCAAGTTATGAAATACAAGCATATATCTATTTTAATAATTCACATCTAATTATACAATGATCAATAAATTGTACATTCAATTACTACTTTCATTTGAAGTTCGTTAATTATTAATTATGCATTTATCTACTTTCTGTAATTGCCTTAAAGTAAAATCCATCGGAATTGTGTCATCGAGCTGGATAAGTGGGATTTTTAAAAAATACAAGATCGGGTTCTTGACTCGCACGACAAGAAGGGATTGGATTTGGTAGCCTTTTCAACTCGCGCAGCCTGACCCCCTTCAGGTATTTTTCATCTATTTTCTGTTGTTTTTTCTGTAACCTACATCATTCGTATATTGTCTCATTTGCATGTGGGTCCACCAGAAATAGCCTCTCTATTGTGTAGGGGTAAGGCTGTGTACTACAGGACCTCCCCAGACCCTTCTTCATTGCGGGATTTCAGACTGGGTGATGATAATGATGATGATGATGATGATGACAAGATCAGGTTCTCGGAACTATACAATCCATTTTTTATATACATTTATATTGGAACTGAGCTCTCAGAGCCATACAATTCAAAACACAAATCAAATGTCTTACAGCGAAATCGAGCTTTCAGAGCCATACAGTCTGGTAACATATATTATGACGCAGTACTGGTAACTCCCTAATTTGCATGCCAACCTTATCACATTCCTCCAATTCCTATCTATTTTATTAGGGGAAAATCTAATTAAATTCCATTGAAATTTCATAATAAAAGCTCATAATAACCAATTCAAGTTATTCCATATTCGACCAAAGTAAATGTTTTTTTCTTTTGTTATTGGTTTTAATTTAATTCATACAACATTTAAGACATATTCATCTCACCAATTAATCAAAAATAACATGTATATCAAGTTTCTCAATTCAAACATAATGTATGCCAATGGGGGAAAATACAAATTATAAATCCAAAATCTCAATTAATCACATATACTACTTCATTTAACATCCAATTAAATATTTTTAATAATAATTTTATAACCCCCAATTTTACTCAAGAATCCTAAATTTCCTAATACACAATTTTTAGGACAAAGTAGAATTGCAAGAACACATACCAAATTGATATCCAAATCTTCAAATTAAACTTCCATAAACTTCAATTTCATCATCAATTCCTTATTCCTTCTCTTTCTTTTTCTCTCTCTCCTTCAATTCCTCTTCTTTATCTTCATAATATTGCATAACAAATTTAATTTTACTCATTTTATTCATCAAGGCATACAACTACATCAAAATCATGTACTAAAAATAATTAAAACTCCATTAACTTACCTTATAAATTTTTTGAGTACTATTCATCAAAAACACCCATATACCTTTTCTTCATCTTTTCCCTATTTTTTGTTGATATGGTGAGTTTAGGGACCCTAGGTTAATGATTTAGTATTTAATAGATGATTTGGGGGTTAAAACTAAAGAAAGTTGGCTTGAAAGTGTAAGAAATGAAAGATAAATGGAGAAGAAAGGAGGAATGGTTGTTCTCGGCACTCCTTAGTGAAGAAGAGAGGATAGGTGGCTAAGAAAATGACAAAAATGTCATATGGTCCCTCATTAAAAGTTTTCCAATTTTTTTATGATAAACTTTATCTATTAATTCTTTTGCTCCATAAGAAAAATATCAACCTCATATAAAGACCTTAATTAATATCATTTATTTTTTAATAGTTTCGAGTTTGACTTTCACCTTTTCTTAGGTCAAACTTTGACCACTGGTTAACTCTTAGTCAAACTCTCAAAACGAAATTGTTTTGAGCTCTAATTTGATCCTCGAGCTATCCTTGAATAATATTATCAGATGCCAAATAAAAAAAATATAGTTTGGGTCCCAAATGTCACTATTCACCTCGGGATACACTATTCACGACTTAAAATGTAGTAACCCGATTTCCATATTAAGGGCTAGAGCATTAGTTGTCATTGGAATTCTTGAATTTACATTTCATTCATATGCACATCATTAGCATATACACACATGAAATATGAACTAGACTACATTAAAAAGATAACATATGCACTCAATTGATTTGTTCCGGGGTATGAAAAGTTTAAAATGTTCATTATGTGAATTGTAACATGTTTATGCCTTGAATTTTAGTATGATTGAGTACAA
>JANQAP020000177.1:142937-155128 GCA_026874005.2 Erythroxylum coriaceum
AAGAAGGGGCGGGGGGGTGCGCAATTTAGTGATATTAGATTTAAGGAGAGTGATAATATTCAAGAGGGGTGATGAAATTAGGGGAGTAATTATTTTTTCATCTTTGTATTTCTTACACTTTATATGATTTGCTTGAGTAAATGATATTTCTTTGATTTTGAATATGTCTTCTATTCTTGATATTGGATTATGCTCTTTATATTGAATTATGTTATATGTAAGAATTAAAGGGGAGCTAATCATTATCTTGACAGTTGCTTATATGCTTAACTTCATTATTAATTTCTAATATCACAAATGCTTTATCATCATAAAAAATGGGGAGTTTGTTGAACCAAGGAGGTTCCAATTGATGTTTTAATGATAGCAAAATGTAATTACTACATATGTTTTTATTATTTTAATGAAAAGCAATATCAAAACAAAATAAAGTCATAAACTCAAGAAGATAGTGTATGAAGTTGATAAAGAGAAGTTAAAGTTTACAATTGATAAAATGAAGATCAAAACAAGAATAAAAGAAGATAAAGGCCCATCAAAGTTATTTCACATTTTATATTAATATTTGTAAGCTCACTTCTTTAATTTGATGATAAAAAAGGCTCACCATGTATAATTGTTTAATCTTACTTTATTGCATTAGTCTTTACATTCTTCATGAAGCATTAAAGCATTTTGATTTTAATATAAAAGCCTTTTGATTTTTCAAATAATATTTAGGGAACATTTAAGGAAGTGTTTTAATCATATATGGATTACATAAATTGGTTTTAAGCATTTGAAAGTGTTAAAATCATGTTTTTGGTATGATTGGTAGACCTATATGAGTTAGTGGTCGACCAATATAAGCTAAAGTTATTAAAATTGATGTACTGTGAGTTTGTAGCAACATTGATTAATGTATTGGTCAACCAATAATCTAACGACAAGTGAATCTGGAGCTTTTATTGCATACTGGTCAATCAGTATGCTACACTAGTCAACTAGTGGATCAAATATAGTCGTTGTAATAACTAGTTCTTAGCTCTAATGACTATTTTAAGTCTTGAAATCCTATAAAAATTATTCTCATTGGTTTTAGCATCAAAAAGGTTTTGGGTGTTATATACAACCATTTTAAAAATTGTTTCAATCATTTAAACAACATTATGTCATATAAAAGTGAGCCATTTTGGAGTTATTAAGTTAATAAGTGGGATATTTTTTAGTTGTAATACTTTGTTAGGGTGTTGAATATTGTACTTATGGGTGATCTAATTGGTATTGATGTTCCTCTTCACCTTAAAAAAAGATTGTATAAAGGGTTTCTCTTTACTGAAAAAGATTGTACAAAGGTTATTCTTTGCCTTGAAAGAAGAACTATAGTGGAATTCCAAGAAGAGTCTTGGGAGTGGACATAAGTAATGATTGTTTTTCCAAACCACTATAAATCAATTTGCATTCTCCCCTTACTATCTTTTTTAATTATTGTTCTATTATTTGATTAAATTATATTAAGCAATTTTCTCATACTTATTTATATTGATTATTGTTAATTGTATATATTGTTTAGAAAAATTGTTAAATTTTGTAATCACCCAATTCACTCCCCCCTCCCCCCCTCTTGGGTACGATTAGGGACTATCAACGGTGTCTCTCAATTTTAACATTTGGTTGAGAGTCCAAGAGTTATTTTGTCTTGGCTTTGATTCCCAAACAGCTCTAATCTTTTAAGATATAAATATACATCCACCTGACCTAAATTGATTCCTGATCAACAAAGAAATTCTATATTCTTTTAGCAATTAGCATTTTTATTGGTGTTCCTTATTGAATTAATTCCCAGATCACCCTCATCGTTGGTAAAACAAACCTCAACCTATTTTATTTTAGGCTCTAAACCCTTATCTAACGTGCTAGATCATAAGAAATTCTTTAGACTCCTTTCTATATCCTTGATTAGGTTTTGGGACATATCTAAATGGTAATAAAAATGGACATAGAGGTTATTTAGCACATGCAAGAGTGAAAGTTATTGTTTCATTCTCTTTTGGATTGAAACGAATAAAGTTTTGCAATCCCTATAATAAATTCTCTTGCTGGAAATTAGAGTTTCCAAGTACTTGAATGGAAGTTCATAATGTTTGAAGCCTGATATTTTCGAGATATTACTTGCTAGATTAAAGGAGTTGCTATAGATATAGAGGCAGTGAGATTCTTTGTCTCCATTCCTTAACTCCATTAAAAATTAAGACTAGTTCACTATTAACTAGAGTGGCAAAGGAGGTAGAAGAGATATAAGAAGAATTTGACACTTCAGAATAGTCAAGGTTACAGGTGTTGGTGGTTTGAGTCTAATAAACAAATGGATCTAAAGATAACACAATGCTAATTGGGGATTGATTTATAAAGTAGAGTTCAAACTTTGAATTCCATTTGGGGGAGAAAGCAACTATTAGCCTTCTTGGATCAACGATTGATTTTATTTCTAAAAGAGGAAGGAACCAGACCAAACTCATAATCGAGAAAATTTTCACTTTAACTACTTTCTAAAAGGTAGTTAAAGTTGGATTACAAATTAGAAAGACTAGAAAGAAGTTAGAAAGAGGTTTGTATATGGGATTTCCTAAGTTACTTATTTGCAAATCTTAAATTTAATTCACTATTGTTCTTTCTTTTTTTCTTAAAATAAGATTTTCGACCTTAAGCCTAAATTAAAAGATGAAAAGTGCCATAAAAAATAAAAATTGTCTATATCCTACATAGTTATTTTGGCCATTTACTTCGATTAAGGTATTTTGTATTTGAATAACCTATAAGATGTCATTTTTAATGAAATGTTAGATACTCATTATTAAATTAAAATATGATTTTAATAATTTTAAATAACCATAAATTATCAATTTCTTTTTTTTTTCAGAAGAAACGAGTGACTACCGAAACATTAAGGTAAATAAGGAGTTACATCTTAGAAAGTGAAAGTTATACAAATCTGGCAATCAAATACCAACATTTGTTCCCTGAATAATATACAGTTTATTAACTAAGAATTAGAGTTGAGTACTATACTAATCTAAGTGGAGGAAACACCTTTAAAATAAATAATGAATAGACCTAAAAATAATTGGATCTAGAGTTCAGTCTCAAGCCTGAAGAGCGCATGCTAACGTTAAGAGTAGTTACCTACAATTGCATATTCTCATTCAGACATATCATGCAGTTGTAAACATAATTTGAAGTGTTGAACTCAGGGATCTTTCATTTTAATTAAGTGTCAGTTGATGAGTATTGTTGCTTTATGATAAATTCTGAAGCACCGTCTCAATTGTCAGTAATATTCTAGAAGTTAGCTAGTTGATGGCTACACTTAGTCTGAATCTCCTGAGCTATCAATTTTTCCTTTGTGGAACTAATGAGCTCTAGCAGCAAGGTATCCATGCACTTAGCTTGGCTTTGAAAGACCCTTTTATTCTTCTAACACTACAATGTATATACTGTATTTTTTAAGGAGATTTTGTAAACTAGAGAATCCCAATTGCTAAGTTTGAGAATCTAAGAAGATTAATATATTATCTCATTCCAATCCAAGGCAGGAGAGAGAAAATGACGTATTTGAATCAACCTATTCCAAATATGAGAGGAATATTCAACTTGGAAGAAGATGTGTTATATTGTCTCTTCCTCCTGGTTATAAAGAGTACGTATGGATGGGATGTTTAAGAAAGCTTTAACTCTGTTTGCCATGGGAAGACTCTTTCTAATTATGAGTCAGATGATAAATGAAGATCTGAAATTTTCTTGAGGAAACCAAATTAATTTGTGTCAGTTTATACTTGGGAGTTACTGCCTTTAGCATTTTCCTACAATTCGAGTTAGTGAGGCAACCTAAAGGGCTCTTAGTCCACCAGGTAGGATCATCTTAATTAGGATTGAGAATAAAGTTTAAGATGAGATCTATCAGAGGGGACTTACAGAGTGCTTTAAGCCCACATGACCTGTTATTAAGAACTTCCTTTACCGTTGGAAGTTTAGAGACTGATGTATAAAGGGCATTAAGCTTAGGAGCTTCCCTCATAGGACCTAATTTGGTTTAGTCATTATACCAGAAACTTTTAGTCATAGCATTACCGATTTTAACTTTGATATAAGGCTTGAATAAATTTCTAAGCTTCAAATTTTGAACCATAGACCAAGAGGAATTATATCTAGGTTGAATTGTTCCAAAGGTTGGCATTTTTCAGATAAAATGCATAGATCCATTTTAGTTATAGTGCCTGTTTATCTGCTAGGATCCTCCGTAGTCTTTGATTATTAGAGTTCTATTGACGACCTTAATTGGGATGATCGCCAAACCCCCTTCATGCCTTGATTAGCACAAATCACTCCATCTAACTTTGGTCATTACTCTTTTATTGCAATTCCTTGACCAAAGAAAACTTCTCATCACTCTTTTAATTGTTTTAATGATATCTATTAACAACGTGAGGTGTGAATAGTAATGGATGTGAAGGTTGTTAAGAATGGAGTTAATGAGTTGAATCCTCCCTACAAGTGATAAGCTCTTATTATGCCAATTTGTAATCCTCTTCTGATTCTTTTCTATTAATGGGAGATAGTTACTAAAAGAGAGTTTCCTTGAATTGATAGAGGCTTCCAAGGAAGGTGAAAGGAGCCTTTCGATGTTTCAGACCAATTAGAGTAGAAAACTAGGGAGCAAGATGCTGAACATTTAAGCAGAGATACCTCTAAATTTTCTCCTTAATAATAGGGAGTCCAGATAGCTCTTTAAATATATTTGATGTTGTCATTAAAGCTCCAAGTGATTTGGCATATGCTTTTGAAAAGATAATTAGATCACCTGCAAAACATAAGCCAGGAATCCTCAGCTTTTTGCACTTTAAATGAAACTTGAAATGTTGTTCTTGTTGATAACTAGCCTGATCAACCTTGTTAGGAATCTCATTATTAATGTAAAGTGGTGGGGAGACAAGGGGTATTGTTGCCTCAATCCTTTAACCCTTTTAAAAAAGATATGAGGTTCACCATTGATGATTACACTATAGGAAACTTATGCATTCTTCAACCTAACCAACGAAAATGTAAGGGAACCTGAATGTTTTTAAGGTGTTTAAGATGAAGTTTCAATCACGAAATTGAAGGCCTTATAAAAGTCAATTTGAAGTGTAAAATTTTTGCTTGAATGCCTCCTACTATATCCCACTAATGAGTAAGTAAAATATTTTGTCCAATACGTCTTGCTTCTATGAATGCTTAGGGAGTGACTCTTTGAATCTATTTGTAATCAGCTTTGAGATGATCTTGCACATTGTATTACAACATAAAATTAGCCTTTAATCTTTCAAAGAATGAGGGAATAGAATCTTGGAGATGAGTCAACTATTTATCGACTTCTTTTAACATTTTACCTTGATTCAGTAACTCCAGCAAAGCTTCAGTAATCATGATTATGATATATCTCCATGATTTATGAGAGAAAAAAACCACTTAGTCCATTAGGTACAGAGGCTCCGTGAGAGTGTGATGAGAAGACAAGTTTTTCTACTTCTCTTGCAGATAAGCGTCTGATAAGAGAGTTAGCTTCTTGAAGAGAGATTTGCTCATTGATGATTGACTTTAATTATTGTATAAAGGAGTGACTAATAGCAAGTGAACCTGTAGTTTTAGAGAAGAAGTTAAAAGGCTTCAGTTAACAACTGGTGGTGAGTGTGGACTTGGATTCCTTCGTCATTAGTAAGAGAAACAATCCTATTAGCGTTGCTTCTACAAAGAACATATTTATGAGAGAGAAATGATTTTATATCCATCCCTTAATCAAAGTATTCTTAACCTCTATTTTCATATACACCTGGAAAGGTTATTAGGATATATTTAGTAACGAATGAATACGAATACAAAATAAGAATGAGAATAAAAATTGAAAGCAAGTATTAGAATAGAAATAAAATTATAAATTATGTGTCTTTTATATGAAATTAAATAAAGTTAATATTTATGATGGTGAATTTTTTACTTTATTATATGATTTGTTTTGTAAAAAATTAATTATAATAATTTGTTTTTATAAGTAACTAATCAAAAATTTTGTTCTACAATTTATAAAAATATTAATTTTAAATAATTAAGAAATATTTTTATAATAAGAATAAAATTTTAATAAAATAAAATAAATAATTGTTAAGAAACTAATATAAAAGATTGATTTTGACGATAATATTAAGGAATGAATTAATATTTCGTCAATATTACGATAGATTAATTAATCGTTATTAATATGGTTATTAACGGGGAAATGGGGAAAACGAATCTAGAGAGAGCAAGTGGAGAAGAATAACTATTATACAAATAAAGAGAGAGGTAATCTCCAATGGCGCCACGGGAACTGAAGCCTAAAGAGCACCCCCTCTTTAACTTCCCTTTTTAACCTTCTGCTGTGCTTAAAAAGTAAATTCCATCACCAACCCATATCGGAAGGAAGGGCATATAGGGAGAGAGACAGACTGACAGGAAGAGAAACCTTTGGCCCGCAAATCAACCAAAGAATCAAAATTGGGTTGTTGCCATATATATAGACTGCTATTATTGATTATTTTGGGGGGTCGCTATAGGATTTAAGAAGATGATGAGCTGGAGAAGAGTATTGAAGTCCGTGCAGGCCTTAGCGGCCCACAGTCTCCTTTTCTCATTCACTCTCTTGCTTGTTCTCAAACTCGACCATGTTGTCTCATACTCTTGGTGGTCAGTTCTCTCTCTATATTTTGGGAAATTTGATTTCACTTCGTACGTTTGTTTTTATTTCTACATGAATTGGGGTTTGATTCTTTATTTTCGTCCTTTTCAATTGGAAGAGCTCCTTTTTCTTTGTTCTTTCATAGTTGGAACAGTGTTTGGAGATGGTTTAATTTCCTTGATTGGACGGATTATGGGGGTGTTTGATTTTGGAATTGCTGACCCATTTCTGGGTTTTATGCATTTATTAATGGATTGGCTTTGTTCGTCTTGTTTATAGGAAATAATACTTCAATAGCGAAATTCATTTTCAAATCCTGCTTAATTTGCGAACTAAGTCATGCATGAGTGTCTATTTTATGATTATTACTACGAAGATTGAGTATGATGCAGTTTGATCCTGAACAAAGAGAACTCCGTATGGAGACGGCAAAATCAGTTTCCTCCAGGAAACTGTAATCATATTTCGAGAAGGATGAGACCTTTTCGTGTTTTGAATAACTCTTGCAATATTGCTTTAGAATCTTACACTAGGAGGCTTAAAACTCGTTCAGCAAAGGTTTACAGGTTTCCTGAGTGTAGTATGGGTTTTGATGAAGTGACGAATTGGAAAAAAAAAGTAATTATTAGGTTTCTATATAAGGCAATGCAATATTTCTTTTATTCCGGCAAGATATTTGGGGGCATTGAACTGTTTCTTCTGAAGAGCGATCTGCCGTTATTTCTTTTGGTGATGGACGATGTGGTTGGCTCCCTTGATGTCAAAATTTTTTATTTCATTTATACTGAAGAAGAAACATATTGCAAATTGGCGATGATCTAATCTTTTGAAGGGTATAGGATTTTTCCCTCTTCTTTCAGCATGCAAAAGAGCTGCCTAGTTTAGAATGGGCATGCGTAGTTGTTGAGGTTGAAGATTAGAATAGGTAGAGAATGAATAAGCAAAGGTAATGAATGGAATTGATTCGGGCTGGGAAATAAATATGGAAACAAAATTCTAATCCATTTAGTAAAGATATTTTCTTTTGTCACTAGTCATCCCTTAGTCAATGGTCTTTTCTAACTTTCTGTCTATAAGTACCTTGCGTGTAACTTCCCTATCACTAAAATCATGCTTTAGATGATCCTCTCTTATTTCACTATTGAGATGCTAAATAAAAAGAGATCTGTGAATTAATTGCATTCTGAATGGACTCTAATTTTCAGGTTAGTTTTCTTCCCACTTTGGATTTTCCATGGGGTTGTTGCTCGTGGACGATTTTCATTACCTGCACCATCAGTTCCACGCAATCGTCATGTATGTCACTAATTTTATTGCCATATTGAGAGATTTTGTTGGCGTATTTATATCTTTGATAACGTCTCATGGTTTATAATGTGCACATGATATTTCAAATCTTTTACCCAATTTCATGGATTTGAATCATTGGAATCTATTATCATGAGACAGTGGGCACCGTGCCATGCAGTTGTGGCAACACCATTGCTTGTTGCGTTTGAACTGCTCCTTTGTATATATCTCGAAAGTGTTTATGGTATATATCTCCTTCCTTATAAGAACTCTTGAGAGTGTTTATTTTGTTGGTTTTTTAGATTGTGCAAATTTATATGCCTTGAACATTAGTTACTAATTTATCTTGTTTTTTCAGTTCATGGCATTGGAGCTGTAAACTTGAAGATTGTCTTTATTCCACTGTTCGCATTTGAAATAATTATACTTACTGACAATTTCAGGTATTTCCTTTGCAATTTAAATTGTTGTGGTTGTTATTTAGTTTTTGTAAAATTAGATATTTCTTTCTCATGATTGACTTGACTAGACCCCGCATTCAGCTTGACTTTTACTGGGTTGTTGTTATTGTTGATTAACCAGACAATGTGTCATGTGAATGACTAGTCAACAAATGTCGAGAGAATTGCATAAAACTTTCTTTTATTTTGATTTTCTTAAAATAATTTCTAACTCTGTCACTGAAAGAGCATTGGAATCAAATAGTTTGATATTTGTCCTATTTTATATTCTTCATTAGTTTTCTAAAGTTCCCATAGATGATTGATCGGTAATCCACTAAGTTCAAGTCTTTCTTTGGCATTTAAAACTTTTCTTTGAGGGATGCATTGTCATTAGGCCATGAAAGTATGGTCATGATGTGCATAAGGCGTTCGCTTGGAAATTTCAGTGCAACACAAAAACATATTTTTAATCTTGTTTCTTGTCTATATGTCGTCTTTGATGGTCATACAGTTTCTTTAATGCAGATATCAGCATTTGACTTGATGTCATGACACCTGTATTTGATGTTTGACTAACTTATTGCATTTGTGACCTCTTTTAACAATATATTCAGTAGAATCTGAGTTTAGTCTTTCAGTGCTTTTGTATGCTTATTGCTTTACAAATCAATCTGTCGGTGGAATGTTATAACTAATATTCTTGTCAAGATACTAAACAGCTGTAAATAAATTATATTGAGATATAAATAGGCTGTAAATAGTTAAGATAGAATAAGTTTGAAATCCCTTAAATTAAGGGATTACATTAGATAGCTTTAGATAACTTTCCATATTCAAATTCCTACTTGTAATGACCTATATATGGCTGTATACTTTCTATTCAATATATTAGAATATTATTCCCTATTTTCGTTCATGGTATCGGAGCTTCGCAGAACACTTGGGGAATGATTTCGTTTGGGTCGATTAGAGCCATGTAGGTCGAGTCAGAGGAGATCTCTGCCGTTGGCTCATCTGGTATGGCTCCACCAGCATCGAACCCATCCTCTCTCTAGAACGGTGCCGATAACTTCCAAACCACCATAGTTAGTTACAGATTGAATGGGAATAAAGCTCCACCAGCATCGAACCCATCCTCTCTCTAGAACAGTGCCAATAACTCCCAACCACCATAGTTAGTTACAGATTGAATCGGAATAATTATCTACCATGGTCCCACTCGGTGCTCATATTCATAAGAGGGAGAGGGAAAGAAAAATACTTAAGCACAGCGCTACCTGCTGCGTCCGACCCTTCAGACCCACTGTACTAGACTTGGATGGCTGAAAACAACCTTGTTATGAGCTGGTTGAACAACTCGATGACCCTGGAAGTGAGCGAGCAGTTCGTCTTGGCCACATCTGCGAAAGAAATATGGGAAAATGCGAAACGGACTTATGCTACTATCGAAAATACTGCTGCTTTGTTCTAAATTAAGAGTGTTTTGAGAGAGACCAAGCAAGGAGAGAAGAATATTGCACAGCATTGGTGAAGCTATGGCAACAATTGGATCTTTATGATCCTCACCAATGGATGTGCAATGAAGATTTGACTTGCCACAGGAGGATTGTGGAACGGGAACGAGTGTATGAGTTTCCGCTGGGCTTAAACTCAATTTATGATGATGTTCGTGGCAGAATCATGGCTACCAATCCTCTTCCAACAGTCATGGGAGTAGTCAATCTTGTTAAGTGTGAAGAAAGTAAGAGACAATTGATTCATGGGACTCTAAACGAAAATAGGGTTCTTGAATCTTCAGTTACGGCTGCCAAGGGAACTACTGGATTAGAATCAAAGAAAAATCAAGTAAGCTTTGGTGTGAACAGTGTCAGAAAAATGGTCATACCAGAGATAATTGCTGGAAGATCCATGGCAAGCCACCCAATCTGAGGAACATAACCAAAACAGAGGGCAAAAGCTATGCAACTGTTGGTGATGACAAGGCAGAAGGTGAAAATGTATAGGTAAGCAAGGAGGAAGTCGAATTACTTAGAAAATTCTGAGCAAGTATGATCTAAAAGCTGAAAAGGTTGTATCTACGAGTCATATGGTGAATGCAGGTAACACACGCACTGCCTTGGGCATTAAAACCCCAAATCGTGGTATTTGCATTGTTGATTCAGGAGCAAATGACCATATGACCTGTGATAAATCTTTATTTGTTGATATTCAGCCTTGTCAAGGTCGTAGAACTGTCAAGGTAGCAAATGGACAAGTTCTTAAGGTTGAAGGAATAGGAACTGTTATAATAGCTTATAAACTTGTCTTAACTGGTGTTCTTTATGTACCTGATTTGGATTGCAACTTGATGTCTGTGAAGAGACTTACTAAAGAGCATAATTGCACAGCTAACTTTTACTCTAATGGGTGTGTTTTCCAGGATTTGGAGTCGGGAAGAGGATTGGCAGTGCTAGGGAGCTTGATGGATTATATTACATTGGCAGCTCGAATGGGAGTAAAGCAAATGCTACGCTATCATCTGATAATGAAATTGCTCTTTGGCACTATAGTTTAGGCCACCCTATTTTATCTTACATGAAACAATTATATCCAACTTTTTTCAATAATAAGGATTCATCTTTTCAGTGTGAATTTTGCCACCTCTCTAAACACACGAAATTCCTACTTACCCTGTGCTTATGAACCCACTAAATCTTGTTCTATCGTACATAGTGATGTCTGGGGGCCATCAAGGATTAAAACTAAGAAAAATGCCAAATGGTTTGTAACTTTCATAGATGATCATACGAGATTGACTTGGGTATATCTCATGGGAGATAAAGCAGAAGTTTTTCATATTTTTAAGTACTTTTACTCCTTCATACTAAATCAATTCCATGCAAAAATTCAGATTTTTCGAAGTGACAACGGGAAAGAATACCTAAGTCAAGCTTTTGATTAGATTTTTATCACCAATGGTATTATACACCAAACTTCATATGTTAATACACCACAACAAAATGGTGTATCTGAGAGGAAAAATAGGCATTTACTTGAGGTTGCAAGGTCTATTATACTCACTACAAATGTTCCAAACTATTTTTGGGGGGAGGCTATTCTTACTTCTGCTTATCTAATAAATTGAATGCCTTCAAAAACATTGGGTTCCTTTACACCTTTACAGAAATTACTTGAAACCTATCCCTCGGTTCCCTTTCTTAATCAACTACCTCATAAAATGTTTGGTTGTGTTGCTTTTGTCCATAATTACCATGGTGGAAAACTTGAACCCCCAGCTCATAAGTGTATCTTTTTGGGCTATTCTTCTACTAAAAAAGGTTACAAGTGTTTTTCTCCTACTCTCAACCGGTTCTTTGTGACAATGGATGTGACATTTTTTGAAAATATCCTATTATCCAAAAACACCCATTCAGGGGGAGAGGTGTGAGAGTGAATGGCTATTTTTAGTAAATGATGGCACACAAGACACACTATCCCAGAAAAATATACTTTCTCTTTCACCTTCTGCACCTAACTATGATCAAATCAGACCTGAAAATCTTGAAACAGATGATCTCTGACCTGATACTTTCACTTCAGAGGCCACTTAACCCTTTGAGCCCATTGTAACAGATGATCCCGATCCCCAACTAGATAAGAATTCCACTGAAAATTGTGAATGTGATAAGGAGAAGGATACTGAAACTAGGGTGGACAAACCAGAAAACAATTCCAGAGTTTACACAAGAAAG
>JANQAP020000177.1:155228-179080 GCA_026874005.2 Erythroxylum coriaceum
AGAATCCTATACATCACGATAGAACCAAGCATGTGGAGATAGATCGTCATTTCATCAAAGAGAAAGTGGAATCTGGATTAATTGATCTTGCCTTTGTGCCCATCAGCAGTCAAGTCGCAGATGTTTTTACCAAGGCACTTGCAAGAGTCAGATTTAAAGAACTTAGTTGCAAGCTGGGAATGATCAATATCTATTCACCAGCTTGAGGGAGAGTGTCGGTGGAATATTATGACTAATATTCCTGTCAAGATACTAAACAGCTGTAAATAGATTATATTGAGATATAGATAGGCTGTAAATAGTTAAGATAGAATAAGTTTGAAATCCCTTAAATTAAGGGATTACATTAGATAGCTTTAGATAACTTTCCAGATTTAAATTCCTACTTGTAATGGCCTATATATGGCTGTATACTTTCTATTCAATACATCAGAATATTATTCCCCATTTTCGTTCACAATCAATGGTAACAACTTGAATATCCCTTCGTCCGTAGTCCAGCCTGATTTTGAATAGTAATCCTTTTTTGTTCATTCATTATGTTTAGTATCTGATCGATTAATCTTGCAGAATGTGTAAGGCTCTAATGCCTGGAGAAGAAGAAAGTATGAATGATGAAGCAATATGGGAGACATTACCTGTAAGTTTTTTTTTTTTTCCTTGCTGCAAAAATTTTTTCTAGTGCAGCTTTTTTGAGAATACTACGACTTTGATAATTAGTTTTCAATTGAGATCTATCACAATGTATATCTGTTCATTTCTGTTCTCCACATGAAATGAAGGAATGATTCCCCTAAGAGACTTCAAATGCTTGAAATCAAGACATGTTAGTCTTTCAACAGTAAAAGATCAAGGATTCTTTTGACATTTTGGAACTAAAGAAAGCATTATGTGTTGGGAGAAAGTAGATTTTTTTTTTTGGTTCTTGTGTTGATTAGACATGTTAAATATGAAAAAAATTGTTTGAAAAACACTCATTTGTAGGGATTCTATTCTGTTAAAAAGAGAGATCAAGTCATAATGTTTAGCGGGAAAGTTGATATATAAGTAAAAGCAAATGTGGATGAATTTTATCTTTTCCATTTCAGCACTTTTGGATTGCAATTTCTATGGTTTTCTTCTTGGCTGCTACAGTCTTCACACTCCTAAAGCTATGCGGTAAACTTTCTAACTTGTTTCATGATTTTCATGCATAGTTAAATTTATTGTTCTTAGCTACTGTCTTATTTTATGAGATTGGCATTGAATCAATTTGATTGATCCTCTTGCAATTGGTAAGGTGAGATCTTGACTGTAAATGAACATTTTCATTAATAGATATAAAGCGATCAGACACATTCAATCAAGATTATCTGCTATAAGTGTTTAATTGATGTGATTTTACTCTGCAACTGGGGTTTTACCTTTCTGGGTACAAGCTGGTTTCATATCAGGTTGAGTATCCTCCACTGTTCATCCCAATTTTCCCAGTGGTAGAAATTTGGTTCTCATTTTCAGATAGTAATAGTCTACAAAAAGAAAAGATCTTGTTACGATTATCATTAGATGTCCTTTGGTGTTTAAAGGGGTTGCTGCTTATTAGCATCTTATGAAGTATCATTAGATGCCCTTTAGGGTGTGATCCAGTCATTGTTTACTAGCATTATATTTACCGTAGATGATACCTGTGAGATGGTAATTATTGTTTGTTTTTCTTGACCTCTGCTGTATTATTTGAATTTGCATTATCAGCATTTGCTCTGGGTTGTCCTCAATTGTATGTCAATTATCTAATTCTGGGACTCATATAATACTAGTTTGGTCTTCCTTGGATTGCTGACTTGCCAGCTTGAAAATATTTTTAAATTAAAGCTATGGTTAAAGTTCCTGAACTTTCATGCTTGCAAAATCTAAAAGTGAACCTCTTAATGACCTGCTGTTTTACTGTCTCTTCAATGGTGGGAATACCAAGGCTGTTGGTCTGAATCACTAACTTTCTGATTAATTTGATATTACTGGATCTAAATGTATTGGTGTAGGAAAATTGGATCTTCTACCCAATTCTAATAATTATGTGATTTCAGATATTCATAAACCAAGGTCTCCTTCTGAGTGTACGTGCAATACTTTATGTGTTTGCTCATTTTTCTGCTTTATTTCAACTTTACTAATTCGAACTAGGACACATCATCAGTAACTCCTTTGTTTAATGCTTAATTTCAATACAGCATATTTTCACTGACAGAACTTTTCTTCAAATTTCATTGTCCCTTAGAATTCCTATATTTTTTGGGCTAGTCAACTATATTCTTGTGGTATTATGCTTTTATTTGTGATGCTCAGTTCCCACAACTTTTTTAGTGGCCCAGGAATTATGGTAATTTATTTCTTCGTATTCTTTCTGCACTTTTTACTGCCAACACTTTGTCATATGATTGATCAGATCCCACCTAGACTGCAACATTTACAATCAACAAAAAAGTGCTTTTTAATTTTTTATTTAAATTTTATAGGTGATGTAGGTGCTCTTGGCTGGTGGGACTTGTTCATTAATTTTGGGTATGGCTTCTTTCATGCTATCTGCATTATTAACATTCCCATAGAGTTGGTGGAAGTTTCTAATAGACCCAACTGAATAAGAAAACATGTTTGTGCAGGATTGCAGAATGCTTTGCTTTTCTTGTTTGTACAAAGTGGTCCAATCCAGTGATTCACAGATATTGTCGTCCAAGGGATGCCAGTTCGACCTCCACTACCATTAGATATCTTGACTGGAACAGTGGCTTGGTAGTTTTGCCTGAGGATAACCAGCATCAAGAAAGAATGTGCGGCCTGCAAGACATTGGTGGTCATATTATGAAAGTTCCAATAATTGGTTTTCAAGTTCTCCTCTGTATGCGGTTAGAGGTGTGTAACAGATCTTTTGTTACCTTGAATACTGATATTGTAATAGTCTTACCAACAAATGTTCAACACCTTAATTTAGGGAACACCTGTTGGAGCAAGAAATATACCACTCCCAGTTCTTTTCTCTCCAATCTTCCTACTTCAAGGTGCTGGTGTGCTGTTTGCTGCATCCAAGTTGGTGGAGAAGCTTATTATTTTAATACGAAGTGAAGCTGATACAGGAAGATATTTTAGATTATCTGCAAGAGCTCATGACTGCCTAGGTTTCTTGCATCATGGTTCTAGGTAAATAGCCTTTGTTTTGCATCGGGAGTCAAACATGTGTGGAGATAACCCAATATCGTACCCTTCTTGTGTGAGGCAAGTATTTGATATTTGTAACATATGCAACTAATTATTTCTTCTCTTTCCTCTATCCTTTGCCTTGGAAACTCTATTTTCAAAAAGACTGTTGGGATGGTGGTCTATAGATGAGGGAAGCCGAGAGGAACAGGCCCGACTTTATCACGAGGGTGCATCTGGGTTAGTTTATTCCGTTTCTATTGTAATTAGTTATCTGCATAAACTGTTCATCTATATTTACCTTTTGCATGCTTGGGATAGTATGTGAAATAATGTCATGGAACAAATGCAAGATTTAGGCATTTGAAATCTGCTCTCTAGGTTGAACGAAGGACTGTGTTATGGAATCTTAGTTGAGAAACTAATAATTACTGTTTTATATGTCCCTGTGAGCAGATCCTATGTCTCACAGTTCTTCGATTTCTTAGTGCTATGCTTACTTTCTACTCCCTCCCACGAGGACCACGTTTCACTTTGAGTCTCTAGCTATTCACTTGTATAAATAATATCGTAGAAAAGAATTCAAATGAGAATCATGGCTAATGTTTAGATTCGATTCCTCAATCTGCAGGTATAATACTTTCTGTGGTTATCCTCCTGATATAGTGAAGAAGATGCCCAGAAAGGATCTTGCTGAGGAGGTGATCTCCTTGACTTTATATATTCTTGTTCCATTTTCTGCATGACATCATCTTTTACTAGAGGATTGTTCTCTCTCCTTTTTTTTGGTTTGCATACCTGTACAGTTTATGTTCCTTATGATCCCGTCAGGTTTGGAGGCTTCAAGCAGCTTTGGGCGAGCAGACCGAGATCACCAAATATAGCCAACAGGAGTTTGAAAGACTGCAGAATGTAACCTTCTTATTTTTGCGTAGTATTTCAAGATTGGAAGATGTCTTGCTGTTGAATGAAATGAACCTTTTGTTTTTTGGAGAGCATGAATTAGGTCTCCCTTTCAAATCATTTAGATATAAATTCTTGCTCTCTAGATTGATGTAGAGGTAAAACTACCTGCATTCTTTTGGTTAGTTTTCGATATGGTTAAGTGTAAGTCCATTCAGAAGCAAGTATATGCATTAAATAGAGTGTTCAAATTATTTTTTTCCTTGGGAACTGCTCAACTTCTAAGGTTGTCACTAGATCATTTTGAAAGGCCAAAAGTTTGTCATACAGACAATAGTGACTTTCAAGAGTAAATCTTTGTGGTGATTGACAATCAAGTGCCATATAGTTGGGATGACTTGGAAGAGCTTATCTTCCATTTAATTTACTCCTAAGAGTGATAGACTGAAAGTTGCAATTCTGCTGTTTCTTTTCCATGTTTTCACTATGCTTATATTCCTTTTCTGTGCAAGTGTTTAATATTGTATAGTTTGTGTTTAAGGTTTAAGTAGGGTTTGCTTTGAGAATTGGGCAGCATTTCACCGTGATGTTTACGTACCTTGTATTTAACTGCACATTTGTGTATTGGCCAGGAAAAAGTGCTATGTAGGGTTTGCTTTGAGAAAGAGATCAGTGTGGTCCTACTTCCTTGTCGGCATCGCATTCTTTGCAGGTATAGTTACTGTCCTCTACTTTCAACTTTATTGTATTATTTTCTCACCTTGAGATCCTTCCCCATGCTATTTAATGGTTATTCTGATATGTATTGCAGCAACTGTTGTGAAAAATGCAAAAAATGCCCAATTTGCCGTGTCTGTATCGAAGAGCGCTTACGTGTGTACGATGTTTAATTCCTAACTTGTGCAGATTTTGCGTAAGATGAAGTTTTTGTGCACAAAAAGGTTATAACAACTAACAGGGCACTTCTGTTTTACGTTTGACTGGAACTTTTGCCTCAGTCGAAGTCACTGTCCAAATTGACATTACCAGCTATTAGGAGGGATGTAGAGCAGATAGATGCTGTATTTAGCTTCACGTTCTGTTTTAACTTGTCTTCTTTTTCCTTCCCGTAGGAAACTGTACATAAATTTAACTTTAGGACTAATGTTTTTGACATGGTCGTACACCTAGTAGAAACAAAACTGCTTCTTTTCTCTCTTTGTATACGAGTGATAGTTGGAATGGTGACACAGATTTATAACTTACGCATACTGGACTATATGAAGTTTGAGTTGGTCTGCAGTCATCACTGGTATCTATCATGGGATGAATTTGCTTATGATTTGTTGTATCTGTTGGATAAATTCGTGTCAACTGTAGCTTCAACATGGTTAAGAATGCAAAGCTATGATACTTCCTATTAAAATGTTTTCATATCATTGTAATATATAGAGTGATAATTTTCTTTCTTGATTGTCTATGTGGAGAACACTTTGTAACCAGTTAAAAGTCGCGGGCTACCACTGCCAAAAATGGAATGATATTTTGTAAGGGTGATATTAGATATCCTTGTAAGGCAATCTTCGGGACACAAAAATCAAGAGGTCCTTGTATGACAGTTTTCGAGACCACAAAAAAAAAAAAAAGTTAAAGAGAAGTTTGTGTGGAAAGCAAAGTTTTAGAAGTCTAAGCTCTAGTATTGTCGTCTGCCACCTCTAGTTGTCATTTTCCAGTGTTTAATTTCTGAAAACAAAGTTTTAAAAGTCCGAACTTTATTCATCTGTTCCAACCTTCAGTTGTTGTATTTTGTTGTCTAACTCCGGTCACCGCTTCCAATCTTTAGTGGCCGTGTTTCGGTGTCTAACTTTCAGTATACAAGGTGCAGTCGGTCATCTTGAAGATGTCCGAGTTTTAGGGGAGAGATCCTCTGTTTCATCCCCCTTGCTATCCATTATAAGCCACACATTTCATTTAGGATGGAACAGAGGATCCCATCCCAAGTTTTAGTTGTCGTCAACCCTTGAGTTTCTGTATTCTAACTCTTCAAAACCCTCCAGTGTCCGTCATGGAAAGTTAAAAAAGTCCCAAATGTTGGTACTTCAGACTTGAGTAGTTGCGGTGGTTTAATTCCATATGAACATGAACTTTGTCTTTAGTTTAATTTCATTGATGATTTGAGTATTGTCCTAAGTTCATCTTATTGCATCACCAATGTACATCTCTTCATCACATGCTTTATGAGTGAGAAAACAAACAAAATGGTAACTATCCATTTTGTTAATTTTTGTATGTACTAATATTGGATTTGTTTGATTGTCATAAATAATTAAGTGTAAACTCGTATTTATTTTAGCGTGAAGTAGTAGTATTATAAAGTAGTTTTGAATAATATGATGGTATCTTTTATATGACGTACTACTATTCTTTGTATAATGTGGTGGTATTTATCATTTATTGGATTCATATATTTTATATAATGTGTGAGGTATAGTTTGTCTCGGAGAAATATAATTTTTTGATGAGTTTGATTGACATAGATAAGTAAATGTGGAGTGACATTATAAAGTTGTATTTACTGTATAATTGAGTAATATTTTTTTGTATAATGTTATGGTATATTTAGTATTATAATATGGAGATATTTACTGTATAAGCTGGTGTTATTTTTCATTTAATACAATTGCGCAGTGTAGATGAGTAATGACTTACAGAACGAAAAAAGCTATTTAAATGTTTAGGCTCCAAACAATCTCACAGTGAGCATCAAGATAACAGTGGTATTAAAAATAAGAATGAAGTTTGAAAATTTAGAAATCATATTTGGTTTATACCATAAGTATGCAAGGTGTTATGGATTTGCAATTGCTAAAAGGGGAGGAAGGAAAATCTAGAAATTAGAGTTTATAAGCAGAGCAATTGTTTGCCATTTAAGTTCAATTGCATAAATAACAAGAGATGAATAGAAATGAAACTAATATCAAGTGGACGTATTTGGAGAATAATCAAGTTTGAAGATATGCTAGACTACGATTTGATTCCAAATAATGTGAGGTTAATGATGCAACATTGGATTGTGGATAGCCATGTAAGACGTGGATTAGTATTGAATGACAACTATGGAATTAAGCCATGCACAAATGTACGTTTTGTTTTGATGGCACGAGGGTGAGGTTATGAAAATATGACATGTTTACAAAAGTGTTTTAATCATATAACATATTGAGATGAGTGAGATTGGAAGGAAAGCTGCTCATTAGAATGAAAGAAAAAGGATAGTAGATTCTGTTGTGAAGAAAGAAAAAATGGCATATCTTTCTATATCAAAGATACAACAAAGGTGGGCTATCTATAACCTGTATAAGAAGCTAATTTGGAAGAAGCTAATCACACTAATCTAGGCTACAATCTTGGATGATTTACAATCAAATAAAACTAACTTGGTAACTAGAATATTTTTGTTCCTATAATTGCTCCTTTGACAACTCACGTCAATACTCCCCCTCAAGTTGGTGCATATATATCATCAATGCCCAACTTGTCAAATGAGTTGTGAAATATTTTGCTAGAGACAACCTTTGTAAGAATATCTACTAGCTGATCTTCTGACTTCACAAAAGGAAACTGAATGACCTTGTCTTCGAGCTTCTGCTTGATGAAATGTCGATCCACTTCAACATGTTTGGTGCGATCATGTTGAACTGGGTTGTGCACGATTGCTATGGCTGCCTTATTATCACAAAATAGGTTCATTGTATCCTGAGATGAACACCCAATTTCCTCCAATAATCTTTTTAACCAAAGTAGTTCACACAATCCTTTAGTCATGCCTCTAAACTCGGCCTCTGCACTAGATAAAGCAACTACCTTCTGTTTTTTACTCCTCCAAGTGACTAGATTGCCTCCCACAAATGTAAAATAGCCCGATGTAGATTTCTTGTCAGTAATGTTCCTTGCCCAGTCTGCGCCTGTATAGCCGTCAATGTGCAAATGTTGGTTTTTTGTGAACATCAGTCCTTTTCCTGGAGAAGACTTCAAGTATCGTAAAATGCGAACCACTGCACTCATATGATCTTCGCTAGAGCAATGCATGAATTGACTCACCAAGCTCACCGTATAAACAATATTAGGCCATACGTGAGATAAGTATATCAGCTTTCCCACAAGGAGTTGATACCTTTCTTTATTGGTAGGGGTCTGGTTAGGAAATTCTCCCAAACCATGGTTTTGAACAACTGATGTATCAGTAGGTCTATAATCAAGCATTCCTGTTTCAGACAACAAGTGAAGCATGTAATTCCTTTGGGATAGAAATATGCCTCGTTTTGATCGAGCTACTTCAATCCCCAAAAAATACTTCAACCCTCCAAGATTCATCATCTCAAATTCAGTTGCTAAATGCTCTTGTAATTTAGCGATTTCTTCCTCGTCATTTCCTGTAATGATCATATCATCAACATAGATTATTAAAGCCGTTACCTTTCCCCGTTGGTGCTTCAAGAAGAGAGTATGATCTGAATTACTTTGCTTGAAACCGTGCTTTCTCATGGCAAGGCTAAATTGTCCAAACCATGCTCTAGGGGACTGTTTTAATCCGTATAACGCCTTTTGTAACTTGCAAACTACCTTCCCTTGTATTGAAGAAACAAAACTAGGTGGAATGTCCATGTACACCTCCTCTTCAAGATCCCCATGGAGAAAGGCGTTTTTGACATCAAATTGATGCAATGGCCAGTCCAAATTTGCAGACTCTCACAGTATTTAATTTTGCTACAGGTGAGAAAGTTTCTTGATAATCTATCCAATATGTTTGAGTATATCCCTTCGCAACGAACCTTGCTTTATATCTTTCAACTGATCCATCTGTTTTGTGTTTGACAGAGGACACCCATCGACATCCTACAGTTTTCTTTCCTTTAGGCAATGGCACAAGTGCCTAAGTATCATTTTTCTGTAATGCTTTCATCTCTTCCTCTATCGCTTAGATCCACTTGGGATTATTCATGGCTTCACTTATTGTATTAGGAACCCCATTTGCAGATAATTTATGAACTAATGCCTTGAGAGGTTCAGATAATTTTTGAGTTGAGATATGGTTAGCAATTGGGTACTTTGACTTGCTCGTTCCATGATCGGGTGAATAACGGTTTGATGGTTGCCCACGGTTATGCTTGAAAGGTAGTTTATAGCCAGTAGAAATATTATGAGGAGAGTTTAGAATTTGTAGCTCAGGAATATTCTCAGGAGATTGGTCTGATTGTGGTATTGTCAGGTCATGGAAGGGTTGTTCACTTTCAATTTCAGTAGTTTCTTCATTTTGACCAATTCTTGCTGGTTGTTGTTCAATCTCTTCTTCAACATGCTCGACATTTTCAACTTCTCGTCTTGGATCTATCAATATTACCATTGATTCTCTTGGCAGAACCTCCTCTACATCATTTGAAGTTGCTTCGAAGCCTGGCCAATTTTCCCAATTCAGCTCTTCACTCATCATCTCCCCCTGAAGAGAGGAGTGGGAAGATTGAGAAGTGAAGAAATTCTATGATTCAATAAAGGTGACATCCGTGGTGGTATAGAGTCGCCAGGTAGCTAGATCGTAGCATCAGTATCCTTTCTTGTGAGCTGCATAACCAAGAAAAACACAACGGACAGCACATGGATCATGCTTTGTCCGTTGATTTTTGTGCATATGAACATATGTAACAGAACCAAACTTTTTTGGAGGAAGCATTAGAACTGATGGTAACTTCACATGTTGCGCGAGAACTTGAAGAGGGGTTTTGTAGTTCAAAACTCGTGATGGCAGTCAGTTCATCAAGTATAGAGCAGTCATTACCGCATCTGTCCACAATCGTTTAGGGACATAAGTAGCGGTCAAAAGAGCTCGAGTGATTTCCAAGATGTGTCGATTCGTGTGCTCTGTAACACCATTCTATTGCGGTGTTTGAGAACAAGATGCCTCATGATGCAAACCATGTTCCTCAAAGTATCTATGAAATTGTGCATTATCTTATTCCCCGTCATTATCAGATCGAAGAATATGAGGTTTAGCAGAAAACTGTGTTCGAATCATATTATGAAAGGATCGAAATATTTCAAACACTTCATGTTTATTCTTCAACACATACAGCCAAGTCATTCGTGTAAAATCATCAACAAAGGTTACAAACCAGCGAACACCAAAAGAAATAGTAATAGAAAAAGGGGCCCAAACGTCAAAATGAACAATCAGAAAAGGAGTGTCACATTTATTCAAACTAATTGGATAAGGTACATGATGACTCTTAGCTTGAATACAAGCTTCACACTTAAAATCTGACTCATTAAACTTTGTAATAAATCTAGAAATAAACATCTCAAATATCGAAATGAGGGATGCCCCAACCGATTATGCCATAACCAAATCTTCCTTTCCTTAACTCCAAAAGAATGCATATTATTTGCTCGACCATAACTGAAATCATCCATGTAATACAACCCTTCCCTTTTAGTACCACGACCAATAATCTCCTTGGTGAGAATATCCTGAAACAGACAGGAGTTAAGATACATTAGAGCACAACAATTCAATTCCTCAGTCACTTGTCCATCGGATAACAATTTATTGGAAAGTGATGGAACTAGTAAGGTATTTGGTAATGAAAAAGAAGGAGAAAGAGCCACTATTCCAGCCCCTGTTACTGGATATGTTACTCCATTAGCATTGACAATGCATATTTGTTTTGGATAGGAGGCTTCAGAGAAGTCACAAGGGTCAAAGGTAATGTGATCTGTTGCCCAAGAGTCAATGATCCAGCCACCATGGTTCCTTGTCTTCGAGCAAGAAAAAACATAACCTTAGTTACCCGATTCATTCTGAGCAATTTGTTCACTAGTGGAAATAGAAGATTCTGGTTGTGGTACAAGAGATAGTTGATGTTTTATGTTCATAAGAGCTGCACGACCAGGATTGTCGCCTCCATTTGCTTCATGCTTTTTCTTTGTCTTGAGTTCATGCCACCAATCTGGATAACCATGTAGTTTGAAGCATGTTTCTTTGGTGTGCTTTGTAATCCCACAATGTGTGCAACCTCCTCCTTCCCCTTGTGACTTTGGTTTTGTAGCTGTGTTAGGCTTTCCATTTAATGGCGTTTGAAAAGATAATTGGTGTTGAGGTTTCTGTCCTCCTTTTGAAAACATAGCACCACCAGATATGGTATCTTCATTTGTCATCATTACAGATTGCCTCAGATCCTCTCTTTGGACTTGTGCATAAGCTTGTTCCACTGTTGGGAATGGTTGTATTTGGAGCACATCTGCTCGGATCTCGTCAAGCCGATCATCAAGTCCATCTGAGAAGTTATAGACTCTATCCTCCTTTAAAATAGAGTTATATTTTTGTATGTCAATATCATATTCCATAGGATTTAGTCGATGAAAGTCGATTTCTCTCCACAAGACTTGCAGATTGTTGTAGTGTGTTTTGATAAATCCTCCTCCTTGTTTGAGTCTAGTTACTCTTCTTTTGAGATCATATGCTTGTGAAGTATCAGTGCCATCAAAGTACGTAATAGCAATATTATCCCAAACAGCTTTAGCCGTTGAGAATTTGATAAAGTAACTAATTTTGGGTCCATAGAATTGATTAGCCATCCCTTTACTACTGCGTTTTCAGTTCTCCATTTTCTGAATGTCGGATTTGTTTACAGAGGCTATGGAAGATCTTCGTTTATGTATCCCAACTTATCTTTGCCTGAGATATACATCTCAACAATTCGTTTATGTATTCCAATCTGTGTAGCAGGTTCATGACTTATAATCTGGTTTTGAGTTTGGTTGTGGTTCAGTACTTGTGTCATTCTTGACGTAAGATCTGTGAGAATTGAATTCTCCCCTTCGTGTTTTTCCACCCCAGTGGGAGGCGTTTCCATTTTTCTCTTTATAATTTTTTTTAGAAATTCTATGGCCCTAGAATCTCTACTCTGATACCATGTTGTGAAGAAAGAAAAAATGGCATGTCTTTCTATATCAAAGATACAACAAAGGTGGGTTATATATAACCTGTACATGAAGCTAATTTGGAAGAAGCTAATCACACTAATCTAGGCTACAATCTTGGATGATTTACAATCAAATAAAACTAACTTGGTAACTAGAATATTTTTATTCCTATAATTGCTCCTTCGATAACTCACGTCAATAAATTCTTCTAGGAATTGATTATGATGAGTAAGGTTGAAGCATATTTTTTAAGTAGATGCAAAGAGTTAGGAAGCTTATTGAATTTGGTGACGTGATCACGTTTAATATCACATATCTTATGAATAGATGTTAAATACCATTTGCTCCCTACGCTAGTGTAAACCATCAAAGACAACCTATTTTATTACGTTATGCATTACTGGGCAATAAGATGACTAATACCTTTTATTGAGCTTTTCATATATATCTTAGGCATACAACACTACAAGAAAAACATTTTACAACACTACAAGAAAAATATTTTTTAGTGACAAAAAATAAAGACATTCCATCAGGAAACAAATTTACCGATAGAAAAAGTCATGTGAAAAATGACCGTAGGCAAATTTTAACGATAGAATTTTGTTATTCCGTCGATAAAAATATAACGACGGGAAAAAAATTTCCTCGGTAAAGTATATCAATTTTAGCAAAGGAATTTTATTATTCCATCGTTAAAAATATAGCGACGAAAAATGTTTTCTGTCAGTAAATTTACTGATTGAAAAACAAAATTCTGTCGATATATTTAATTGATGGAATTATGTATTCTATTGCTATATTTTTTTACCGACGGAGTAACAATTATCCATCGCTAAAATACCTATGGAATAACAAAATTATGTCGCTAAAATTTAAGACATAACATGTCACTCTGTCGATAATTGGCGACGGATTGTTGTAAACTGTCAGGAAATTTACCTATTATAAATTTCACCTACCATTTCTCTCTTCTTACCCAAGTTTTCTGTTAATAACATTATTATTATTTTATGCATTTAATTTCTATAAATAATATATCATTGATTGATAAATATAAAGTCAATATTATTCTCATTAATAGTAATATAATAAAAATATTATAATTTACACGAATAAGTATCTTGAAAATAATTGTATATTAAGAATTTATACAAAAACTTAAGAGTAGCAAAACGTCAAATAAATTCACTTATTCATCTAAGATATGCCGGTGGTGAAGGCGGATGGTCTGACTACTGCGATGAGGTATTGTCCCTCCCCTTTAACTAATTCACCTCATTATGAAGTTGGGCTATGTACTTCATCGACTGTTGCAACTGAGTTGCTAGCCTCTCTACTATGCTCTCAAGTTGAATGACTCTTTCATTTGATACGGACCACCTATTAGATGCAATTGTAGTGGATGTGGAGGATTGCGAGTAACATGTGTTTGCAAATAAACCTAAGCTGAAAATCCTTCCACGACATGCCTAACTCTCATCAATAATTTCAAAACTCTGAAACTATCGTTCAATGCTTTCTTGTATTTGGTCCTATCATTATAATTGTTTATGTTAATAAGTGATAACTTTTAAGAATTAATATTGAAGGATAGATTTAACATACATGAAGTTGTTTGCAACGAGTGTTGAGGAAGGTCACATCATCATGCTTCTTAGTGTGAGTGTGCAAAAAGAGCTGGTGTGACGTAGGCTTGGTCCCATAGACTTTTCTGAGCTGGCGTGATGTAGGCTTGGTCCCATAGACTTTTCCTGCATCAGAATAAATTATTATAAGTATACTACAATTTACAAAAATTTCAGCAAAATTTTCTCTATTTTTTATATGTTTTATATTTACCCCTTGTTAGACAAAAAAAAATTAAACTCAACAACACAGCTATTAACGACACCAGACATTTATAACATTATTATTCTCCATAATGCACATATGTCAGTTATACGTGAATTTCTTATGTTAATGCTAAGTTTGAATTCATCACATTAAAGTTGAAGTCTTTATATTTCAATTAATCACCTTCAAGTGGATTTCCAAAGTTTAATTTTAAACAAGCACTATGGTACGTGACATTGTTTACACTTGTGAATTGAGAAAGGGACTTCTCGTTGTGACTCCTAGGCTCGTGAAATTTTTCACTGATAATCCTCATGGGAATTGCATCACGAGTTTCCAGCCTATATATATCATCCTATGGGTTTATTATGCAAAGAATTGTTATGTCAATTATACGTGAATTTCTTATGTTAATTAAGTTTGAATTCATCACATTAAAGTTGAAGTCTTTATGTTTCAATTAATCACCTACAAGTTGATTTCCAAAGTTTGATTTTAAACAAGCACTATGGTACGTGACATTATTTACAACTGTGAATCAAGAAAGAGACTTCTCGCTATAACTCCTAGGCTCGTGAAATTTTTCACCGATAAGCTCTATGGGAGCTACATCACGGGTTTCCGGCCTATATATGATCCTAGGGGTTTATTATGCCTTAAATCATCCATAATTATGCAAACTAATTTGACATGCAATAAATACTTATGTAATTTATAAATCTAGCCATCAATCATTCTAACAATATTCCAAACAACAAAACCAAGATAACCAATTCCAAAAACAACACACATTTGTATAATCTATTAAAGTAGAACATATAAATCCAAGATAGCCATTTCTAATTATATTTATGCAAGAGTTTATTACACCAACATAACCACAATTACGTAATGCTGTTTTCAGATAGACTCTATATTTAACTCATTAATCATTGTTAGAGGTAAAGTCGTAAAGAACAACATAAAACCATTCACATTATAAATTATTTAGTTGAACGACTTACCTTGATAGATGGATAATCGTAAGCTGCGAAGAAGATGGATGAGGTTGGACAATTATCGACGCTCTTCAACACAGAACACGACCTGCAAAAAAGATAATAAACAATTAGCTAGCTTTTGATAAGTTTTGAATTGTATTATAAAGAATTGTATTATAGGCAATAGCCTTATACAATAAAGGAATTGTATTATTAAAGAATATAGACATAGCCTTATACAAGTTCAACCAAGAGATTGAGGACAAGAGAAACCTTATATACATCTTTTTTATCAATAAATAGGAATCATATACAATTTAATTATTATCAAGATTACATTATCACTTAATTAGAACTTAGTAGAATCTTTCTTGATCTTAAAATGCTTTATCAGCTTATATCACACTCACACACATAATAATGCTCTCAAAACTTATTTCTTTATTCTTTAAATCTTTAACATATCTAAAACTCACCTTATAACTAATTTATTATTTAGTTATGCTCATCTTTAACTTAAATATTAATAGGAAATACAAACTAATTGTTATAATTAGGGATGACAATGTCAATATGATTGCATATCATTTCTATTTCTTTTACCCTATAAGTATAGGCCCTCAAAGTTTGACACATTTCAATAGGAAAGGAATTTGATACTTCTTGAAATACCTATAAAATTTTAATTGTCAAAATCCTTTTTAACATTTTAACACCTAGCGAGTATATTACAAATAGGATCTTATAGTTAAGTTCATAATAATGTGTTCTATACAAAATTCGGTTTACTCAAATATTTCTCTTAATGAGTTCAACATTATGGAGGCAAGGAAGTGCATATAATGAACTAGATTTTACTAAATTTTCAAAAATGTTAAAATTGTAAAGTAGTAAATATAAATCACTATCTTCTTTTACAAATGTCTATATTAGGTACCTAACAATGTTATGGTTCCTAATCCATTTCAAGTCATGTACTGAATCTTCATAAAGAAATCAAACTAATGGGAGGATTTCAGCTTCCTTAACCTATTATGTCTGTATTGAGTCAGGTGTGTCAATGATCTCTTCAAAAGGTTATATTCACACATTAACAGTCTGAGTACCTTTATAAATTCCTTCTTACAAAGATTTTTTAAACTTCAATTATAGATTTTATTGTACAAGATATGCAATACTTTTTCTTTTTTATTTTACCTAAAAAAACAAGACAAATATTTCATAAGAAAAGCAAAAGACTATCATTTCAACTGAACAAATGAAAATTTTAGTGTTTATCATTTCTTTAATTATCAGTATATATAAATTAGCAAAAGAGGGAGTGATCAAATATTTCATCTTAGTTTTTAGAGATACAGATGAAAACCAATATCATACTTTAACAAGAAGCTAAAAGAAAATTGTGATACAATGTGGCATCATTTGGCATCACTTCCTTTATATTTAAAAAGAACTTAAAATAGAAATTATACACAATTATACAAAAAAATTTGATTAAATAAATACATGATTATTAACAAATAGATATACCTTTATTCATCAAATATTTCTTTGAGTAAACTTTTAAAATGATGAATAACCACATCTATGTCTACGTTATCTATGTATATCATAATATAACAAACAAAATACACAATCATATGAAGATAATTATTAAAGTCATAAAAGTATTTCAGTATATAACAACTATTGACATATATCAACACTTCTTAAGTTACTGGATGAAATCAATTGTGATAAGAATTCATTATTCAACAAGTAGTACAAAAAGCAGACTTAGAAGCAAGCATTGGGATAATTAAGAAATCTTATGCAATTATCTACATAATCGAATATTGAACTATATTTAACTTCTACCATATTAATACATAAAAATGCTCATGTTTCACAAATATCACCTTCCATATAATTGTCCAACTTCATTCTAGTATATGAAATCCTTCCATATAATTGTTAATTTTCTATTTCAAGTCTTATGTAACTACTCTAGACATTTTCTTTAGATTCCAAGGCATTAACCAAGTCTCACCAACATCCCTAAGAGACATTTCATCGAACAATTCATAGGCAACCCATATTCATCTATAACTAATAACAATATCACTACATTTTTTCATTATTTACTAACAAAAACACATTCAAATAACAAATAAACCACCGACTTTAGGTAAAAATGCATAATACCCACAATTCATGAAAATCCACCCACCCACGTTCATATACCCACAATCCATGAAAACCTACTTACATTCAACACTAACAATAAATTTTTTGGAGACATCGGGAAATCCAAGAGCAAACTTACTTGAAAACGATGCATGATGGATTGAAACAAGCAAAAATCGACATTGAATGCTTGGGAGGAAGCGGGACTGATGGCTATGAAGTAAGGAAGGAGAGAGAAAATGAAGGAGGGAAGGAAGATAAGAGGTTTCAAGTAGCTTATCAGGCTATTCAAAATGACATCGTTTGGTTTTAAACTAAACAACGTCATTTTAATTTTTGGAGAAACTAACATTTATTGACAGAACTATGGTTCTGTCGGTAATTACTGACAAAAATATGGTTCTGTCAGCAATTTAGATGTATAATTTTCTGCCACCCATTTCCACTTATTTTTACGACGAAATTTACTATTCCGTCGCTATATTTCGTTGGGAAAATCTCAGGAATAATTTCCCTCCGCATTTACTGAAGAAAAATTTGGCAATCGCAAAAAACCATTTTTTTAACAAATTTACCAACAGAACAAGTTCATCTTATTGGTATTCCTAAGTGTGAGACATATTATGTTTGTAACATATACTTAATAAAATACTAGAAAAATTTGGTGTCGTAAGAGTTATAAAAGATTAAAAGATATTTTTTATAGATATTGTCTATAATGCTAGCAACATTGAAGAATTCAAGACAAAATAGAATGAAAAAGTTGTTGAGTTTAACTTGGGTAATAATTCATGGCTTTAGTCTTTATTTTATCAAGATATAAGTTGGGTTCCAACTTATGTTATAAATCAATTTTGGGCTAGAATTTCAAATACACAAAGAAGTGGGGGTATGAAAAGCTTATTTTAATTGCTATGTGCAAGCGTGTAACACATTGAGAAAAATTTTCTAGCAATACAAAAATGTAATCAGGAAAAAGATTAAGTAGGAGATGGAGTTTGAATAATTGTGTTTAGGAACTAACGTATTTTTGGTTTTGCGATTTAACATTAGGAAAGAATTTTAAAGGGAATAAGCCAATATCTATATTTAATCTTATACAAAACAAGCTTACTATTGTCATATATTGCAAGGGAAAAATATGAACCAAATGGAATAACAAGTTATACGAGGTTAAGGAGATAGTGAAGGATTCAATAATGTCAAGTTGTATACAATTACATTAACTGATTCATTCTCACAAGCAAAGCACATATGCGAGGTGTTCGAATTTAAGGGAATTATGTGTTGACACATATTTAAATATTTAAGTAGGGTTAAGATTTAAACTTTTTCAAAAAAAATGCTTATTAAAGGGTGCACAAAGATGCGTTTAGATTCCATATGGAGATAAAGGTTTGTAACATTAGAGAGGATGATGATATTTATGATAGTAGGATAAATAAAATAAAATCGAATTTCTATGAGGCCTTTGATTATGCGCTAGATAGTGAACCAAAAGTTGAGTACTTATATAGTTTGTTGGAAAAAGTTAATAAAAAATTTACAAGTTCCACTGGAACTAAGTTAGAAGATGTTAGTTCATGAATGCATTGGTTATATAGAATCCATTCTAACAGACGTCAGCTTGAAAAGTCTAGTTTTATCGAGGTTGTATGATAAATAAAGAATAAGAACATTACAATCTCGACTAGAAGAGGTCCAAAAGAAGAGGTGTAAAAAAATAAGGTTAGATATTGAATATAAATATTGCCAATATTGTTTTCCTATTTGAATGTGATATTTATTTTGTGTATATATTTCAAAATGATTTGATTATAAATTTGTATTGCTTGTTTGATTATTGTTAGTTTGTTTGAGGAGATACTTTTAGATACATATAAGGATGACATTGAACGGAGGACTAAAATTATGAATGTTGATTGCATTTCATTAATCATCAAGTAAATATGTTGTATGATTTAGTAATTAATATATGTAGGTTGTTATGAATATTTGGCTTAGACAATCTACAAAACTAGCAATCTATTTGAGAATATATTTGTGTATAAGAGAAACCTTGTCTTCAAAATTTGAATAGTTGGTAGGCTCAACTTCTAGCAGTTATACTTAGTTGTTGTTATCCATGAGAAGTGGCAAAAAAGTTTAACAATGAAATATAGGGTGGAGGATTTAATCTTGTCACTAAAAAGTTGTAAAAAGAAGAACCAAAGGTTTGAATGAAACATAATTTATGAATTATAGAATTTTCTTCCACTACTTATACCTATGGTATTTATTATGGAGGGATGAACATTTTTATGAAGTTACCTTCCAATGGGTGTGTATGATACATTATTCATTATTTTTTCCCGATGTATATTGTATTATTCATGAATGGAATGTTTCCTACAATATAAAATTAAAATAAAATCATCTTAATCTTGAAACATAACTACGTTGTTCAATGCTAAATCTTAGGCTCATTAGCCTCCTAATATGCTACATGTTTAGAATATGGTCATCCATCCTCTTCTTCTCTTACATGATACAAGTCTCTAATGGATCATTTATGGTTGTTTCTTACATAACATAAGAACTTTCAACATTGGTCGCATGTATAAAAAAACAAATATCATCCTTCTCAAGGGAATGTCTTAAAGCTTCATATATCTTAAAGATATCGTCCTCATCTCCTACCTTTATGACTACTTTTTCATCATCCACATCTATTATAGCCTTAGCAATTGTTAGGAAAGGTTGTCTTAAAATTAAGAGAACCTCTACATCATCCGTCATATCTATAATCATAGAATCAATAGGAAATATAGACTTTTTAAACTTAACATCTTCCAAAATGCCCCTAAGATATTTAGTTGAATTATCTGCTAATTGAATGCTGATCCTAGTTTGTTTAGGTTCACTTAACCTAACTTCTTAAAGATTTCATATGGAATCAAGTTAATAATAGCTCCTAAGACCCCTAATTCCCTTTTAATTAACAAACTACCAATGTTATAAAGAATAGTAAAAATCTTTAGATATTCAATTTTCTAAGACAGCTTATTTTGCAAGGTGGCGGAGAACTCCTCACTTATATTAACCAGTAACAAGTCCTTAAGTCTCTTTTTATTACAGAGGATATATTTTAAGAATTTGCCATAATTTGGCATATATGAAAGAGTTTCAATAAAAGGTATGATAGTACGTAATTGTTTAACTAGCTCTAAAAACTTACTAAATTTATCTTTCTTTTTATTTATCTCAAGTCTACTAGGGCATGAAAATTTTATTTGGTACTCTTTGACCATTTTCTTTTGACTCCTCAATTGTTAATGAAATGTAGGTGAAGGCTCTTAACTTTATTGTCCTTGATTATTCTATAAAAAGTCAAAATGATTTCTCTACTATAGATTATAGGTATTACTGTAAGGTTTACTTTGAGTTTAATTTCCTACAAATGAACCTATTTGGTTATATGTCCTATACAAATGAACCTATTTGGTTATATGTCCTATGTTGTTAGCTGTCTAACATTTATGATTGGAGTGTTCATCATTAAAAGTGTTGTAGCTCATCACTTGTGTCAGTTTAATTGCCAAACTCATACTATTAAGCTTCTTCCTTAAAGCTTCCAACTTCGCTTCTAATGTTGTCACCACATAAAAAATATGAATACATTTTGGTTTTGTATTTGAACTTGAGTTACCTCATTTTTAGTTGTTTATAGATATATTCTTTATAAGTTCTTACAAATCTTTAGGAGTTTTGAAGTAGGTGGTTCCACCTGAAGATGCATCAAATAATTGCTTAAATGGGTAAATCAATCTAGTATGAAATGTCTACATCTGTAACCTCAAATTAAGTCCATAGTGTGGGCACTTCTTTAATAACTCTTTTCATCTCTCCCAAGTATTATATACTATCTCACTCTCTAATTATTGAAAAGAAAAATATGTCATTCTTGAGTTTTAGTGCTCGTGCTGGATGAAAAAACGTGGGTAGAAATTTTTCAATAAGACCATTCAAAGTGGTAATAGATCTAGGAGGCAAGGATGTTAACAATGATTTGGCTCTATCCTTTAAAACAAGCTCAACTCAATAGCATCCTCAAAAGCCCCATTAATCTTAAAAGCATTATAGATCTTTAAAAAGTTAATGATATGTGTATTTGGATCCTCATTTGATAAGTCTTCAAATTGCACAAGTTGTTGAAACATCTAAATCATGTTGGAATATATCTCAAAGTTATTGATCTCCAGTTTTGGCCTATTGATGCCATATTATGTTCCTACAAGCGATGATCTCTGTATAATCCCCTATAATATACTATCCTCCTTATCCCGCCATTATGTTTGATAGCTACATCCTCAGACTTTTCCTCTCTTTTAAACTCTAAAATAAAATCCTTTTAATTTTTGGATCTAGATTAAATAGTACTTTAGGACTACTCCTGATGATAAACCAAAGTACCTAAATCCTAAAATTCAACTAAAAAATAAGACTAAGAAAGAAAGTTTTAAAATAATTAAATAAAAAAGAAAATAAAAGAAAATGTGATTAAATTAATTAAAAAATGTTACTAATATCATAGTCCCAGATAACAACATAAAACATTTGATTTTGCACTTTTTGAATAATACTAAAGATTACTAGGCAAGTGCACTGATTAATCTTATAGTATAGTCTAGATAAATATGAGTTTCAATCCTACGAAAATTACAAGTACCAGCAATAACTATCTTTCTATTATATAATTTAACAAACAATTTATTGATTTAAAAGAAATAATTATCATAACTAAATTTACTAATCTAAAATAATAAATAAAAGTAATTGACGAGATTGAAATAAACGACTGATAAATAAGACATAGTTTTAGAATCATCCTTGAACCTTACTATGCTTAAACCTATCCTGATTCAATTTTTTTCCCTAATTTACTAGACTAGTAGAAATTCCAAAGTTACACTTTCTCAAGAAATATAGCCCCTACCTTGAAGTTGATAGATTGAATCTCTATCTCATCAAAACTTCTAAGAAAACATTAGCTCATTGTATAAATTTTCTTGATAGATTTGACTCTAACAAAAAAGATTTATATGGTGCTAGTTATAGAATTTTATGTGGCTTTTATTATTCATGACATAATTCATTTATACATATGATTTTCCTAATCATTATATATAAAATATGAAATATAACCAAGACGCTTGCATGTTTCAATTCAATCATAGTAAGTCAACATGAATAATTCACAATAAAACTGGGGGTCTTTCATTAAACCAAAGAATCAATCCAAACATATAGTTATAAGGTTCATTCCATCTAGATTTATCCCAAATTATTTCATACTAAGATAAAAAATACCAATATAATTAAGAAATAATATAAAATAAAGGAACTCATTCTTATGGATTGTGAAATCTTAATGTCTTCACTTGAATCTTGATTTAAATCACTTATTTTCTCCCCAAAGTTGCTTTCTTCTTATCTAAAGATGCTCTAAGTTGCCTCCCTAATGATGTGTTATTTTCTCTCTAATTTTTTCTTGCCGTCTAATTTTAAAAGCTTCCTTTTATTCTCACGAAACCCTAAAATATCTAAAGTATCTAAAGTTTACTTAGGAACTCTAGAAAATCCTCACTCTATATAAAAATTACCATCAATATGGGACCAAAACATAAAGCAGTGTTGTATAGCATCCAATATGGCTTTTACAGGGTGTCATGTTGTTGGACTCGTATTCCTCTAAAATCATGCTAAAAATTCTTTAACTTGGCTCTAATTTTTTCCAAATTTATTCTTCCTTTATTAGGGAATTAAAATAAGATCTATAGACAAAATTTATTGAGAACCAAATCTTGTAGAAATTATCCAAACATAAGCAAAATACTCTCAAAATCATGCTAAAAACATAATCTAAATAACATTTATCAGTATTGTAGTGATACTTTTATGTAGAGTGGTGGTATTTATTATATAGTAAAAAGGTATTGTTTTGTATATAGTGGTAGTTTTTATATAATGGAATTGTATTTTTTCTTTAATGGAATGAGAAGTATAAAATAATGGTTGTTATTATGATCTAATAGTGAAAGAACATCAAAACACATTTGAATCCATGACTTTAAACTACTTTTAACTTAAAATCCATGCAACAAAAATCAATATCATGCAAAAATTATACTAAAAAATAGGACTAAAGATGCCTAAAACTACAAATTGAAATAAAGCCATCTAAATCATTAGGTCACCTTCCGACAAATGCATCTTTATGAGTCTTTTAATTGGACTTTGTAGTCAGTTCCAAATCTTAGACTCATTAGCCTTTAAATTTTCTACATGTTCTAATAAAGTAGGGTCATCCATCTCCTTTTCTTCTCCTTACATGATACATGTCTTTAATGGATTATTTATGATTATTTCTTGCATAAAATGAGAAATAAGCCTACGATTTCTTATATAAGGCAGTGAAATTTTTGTATAAAATGGTAATGGTTTTTATTTATATTAAAATGTTTTTTTGTATAGAGTGACGATAATCTTTTGTACAGTATGGTGATATTTTTTGGGTATATTTAGGATTTTTTATTGTGAAGTCTTTTATTAAATTGTCTAACTTTTTTGTGAACTTGGGTCATTTTATCTCATACAACACTAAGACTTAATATTCCAATTACATATAAATTAGTGTTTGAATTCAAATTCATAAAAGGTATAAGATCCTATAAATTGTATAATTTATTTAAGACTAATATCTACCATAATTCTTAAATTATAAAAAAAGCATGGAATAATATTTATGTGCATGTAGGTTCTCGTTTGTGTTGTAAGAGGAAAAATTGATACCAAAACGAGTTA
>JANQAP020000177.1:317381-329494 GCA_026874005.2 Erythroxylum coriaceum
GATTGGTTTCCGTCGGAAATATTCCGACGCTATTACGTGATTTTCTTGTAGTGAATAAAATATACCATTTCCTTTACTTTAATTGAATGAATGTGAGTATATAATTCCTATGCTCCTACAATTTACTGATGTAATAAAGAACTAACAACAAATGAAAATAATTAGGTTAATTTTAAATGGAATGTAAATAGTGCTTCTAATACAAATAATAAGTGTAGAATAATAAATTATGCTAATTTAACACATGAAAAATAAATCTAAAATAAAGTCAAAAAAAATCTTGAAATATAAAAAGAATATGTGAAAGATGTTTTACTTTTAAGCAGGCTAAATCTCAAATGCAACCCCATAAATAGGTAGATTTGTTAATGGATTTTTCTTTAGGTTTATCCAGTTTTAGAAATGGTAAGAATTAAATATTTGTAGTACTAGATATGTTTTCTAAAATAAAACACTCATTATAAGTTAAAAAGTCAATGATGTATTCTAAATGACTTAATTGTTTATTTTAATTGTTTTACTACAAGTGCATCTTATAGTTGTAGCTAAAAATGCAAGTACAGATCAATCCCATGAGGATTCTTGATTAACTATCCACTATCTATAAACTTAGCGAGATATATCAATTTTTATGGTTTAATAATGAATCTTTCACCTTCGTTTCTTCGATTTAATAAATATAATAGCATGAATAAATCACAATAAAACTACAATTTCATTAAACCAAAGAATCAATTAGAGTATATTACATCTTAGGTTCTTCCCACCTAAATCTATATCAATATTAGTTCATAAACACATAAAGAATATCAACATAAAAAACATTAAGAAAATAATATAAAGAAGTCATGTTCTTGAATCTTAAAAATATCCAAAGAATTGTTGAATCCTTCCTTTATCTCTAAAGAATGGTGAACTCTTGATCAAGAATAATGGAAAATAGTTTCAAAGTAACTTTTTGATGTTTTTTTGGCCAAATAACCTATCTTTTATACCTCCTCCACTTGCTAAAACCAAAACCTTAATTTTTAATAAGCTATATTTTTGTTGTTTTCTAATTCACGATCGAAATACTACTCTCTCGTAAGCTCCACTACACTATATTAAACCATAAAAAAGAACTGAAATCATTTTTTGAAAATAAAGAACTGAAATCATTTTTTCAATGTAGGAATCATTCATTTTTTCATTATACACATTTGTATCAAAGTTATAACACTCCCATCATTTAAAGGAATAGATTTCTATCAATTTAAATTACGTGGAACACTTTCATACAATAAATATCAACATAACAAGCATTTCATCAAACACCTTACTTTCATCAGAAATTCATCTCAACATCACGATCAAAATCATGTCTTGTCCCTTCTATCACTAACATTTATATCTTAAAATTGTTTTCCAATCACAGAATACATAACTAAACGAAAGTAATCAAATACTCAAATTAACTTTCATCCAATATATGAAAAAACAAATGACAGTGGCTGCAAAAATACCTCCACCGAAGGACACGATGACAGTAGCAGAAGAAGACAAATGCCGATGTGCAGAAGACGAGTCTACGATAGAGAAACCAGAGAGAAGAAAATTGCATGAGACAAGAGATGAAACAGATGAAGAAGAAGACGCAGGTTAGGGGGGAGCAGCTTTTGGGTGAGTTAAATGTAAACCAAAACGACGTTGTTTGGTGTTAAATCAAATGATGTTGTTTTGATTTACTTTAAAATGCTGAAATCGAAGCAGACGACGATGTTTACCTTCAAAATTTATCGACGGAATTTATCAACGGAAAAATTTCCGTCGGTAAATTCAAAAACTTTTTTATTCTGCCAACAATTCTTTCCTTCTTTATCGAAGGAAATTTTATACTATCACTAAAGTCCGTCGGAAATTTTGTCAAAATAATTTCCCTCCATATTTACAGATAGATATTACTATTGCCACTAAACGAAAAATTTTCCATTAATATTACTGACAAAAATTAATTTTCTATCAGTAATTTGCAATAGTTTTGTTTCGTTCGGTAATTTTCCAATTCCTACTTTTCTTGTAGTGTACTGTTTCCACCGACATGAAAGAAGTACCAGCCAGCCGTCATAGTGTGTCTTGGTGTTCTCAATTCCATTCTCGAGTTTTGACGTTGGTGTCATTTATTCCTTCTCCCGTTTTTGACATTTCGCCAATTAGCCTCCCAATCTATTCTTGAATTTGCTTAGCTAGTACCTGCGTGCTCAACTCATTTTCCTGCAAACACCTTCAGGTGCTTCCATATTTGTTCCATTGCCACTTAGACACTTCATTCAAGGTGAATTTGTCTTAACTTGATCTTCCTGGGAGCCGTGCCGTGAGATTACCTAGCCGGTACCAATTAGGATCTCTTCATTTTTGGCTATATCTTTGACAATATTTTCCCACATGGGACTAAAGCAGTTTTCCAGACAAAATTACGCCCAAGTCCATAGTACCACAAACGAAATTGAAATGAAGATAGATATAGAGTTTAAGCGTCCAGCTCTACGTGGGAAATTAATCACCATTCACCAAGTCAAATAGGTTGTGAACTATAAGGCCAGTAAAAATGTCTAATGTAAATACTTGTGGGGAATATGTATATATAGCTAGCCCTCAGGTAATTACCAGCTAAACTATATGTTCCCATTCCATATACATATACCAAAAGTAGCTTAGTGACTGAATCACATAAAGGGATTAATTAATTTCTCTTTTGTTTTATCCGTTTATGCTCACGTATTGTTTAATGTTAAGAAGCTGATATCTTAGACTATAATTGTTAAAGTATCTCATATTGACTAAAAATGAAAATGTTAAAGAGTTTATAAGTGGTAAGGATCAATTATCCAAATGATTAGTTCTAACCATTTTGGCAATGGTTAATCCAAGTTTAATTATTGTTAGTGGACTTACACTCTGTCCGTATAAAAAAATCTAATATGGTATCAGAGTAGGTTTGGTCTGGATTATTAATTTCTCAATTGTCCATCTTGATGTTCAGTTTCAGTGGCTCGGTCCAGTTATCATTGTGTTTATTTCAAGTGACAATTCGAAGTCTAGTCCTAGTTGCTCTTGAGGGAGAGTGTTAGAGTATCTCATATTGACTAAACATGAAAATGTTAAAAGATTTATAAGTAGTAAGGGTCAACTATCCAAATTACTAGTTCTAGTCATTTTGACAATGATTGAACCAAATCCAATTATTATTAGTGCACTCTACACTCTGCCCATATAAAAAATCTAATAATAACCATAAAAAGTCAGTCACATGTTAGTCTTTGAAATCTATTTAATTTATCATTTATTTAAAATTGTAAAATTAATTAACTTTTCAAAATATTTATTTTAAAAAAATAGAAATTAAATTTAAGCAAAATTTAATATATGCAAACTTAAGAAACAAGTGAACAAGTCACCTATGCCCTTGCAGTCACAGTAACCTTACCAGTTCAAATAAGTCAGTTACTGAGTTGCTAATTAGAAAGAAAAAGAAACTCGAATTACAAGGAAAGTAGTAAGAAGCAGAGGGCAATCCTGTCAAACACAGTGAGTATCCGTTGTAACGGCAAAGGGTTTGGAGAGTAGAAACAAAGACAATGGCATCGCATGCATCAGATGAAAGATACGTGTCCACGAGCAGCCACCACTCGGCACTCCACCGCCAACAAAGCGCATGCAAAGAGTTGGTGAGGAGGAGCTATTGAATGAGCTTAAAAAGGATCCAAACCAAACACACACCCCACTCCTCGCACAAGAACACACCCTCTCTATACTCTCATCAGTTTGTTGAGTTTTCTTGCAGGTATGAGTCAGATCATTCGGGGACGTCGTCTTTCCATGGGACCCAAGAGGCTAATGATTGTTGTGGACGGTTCTGCAGAAATGGGTCCTCACTGGAACGCCATTTTGGATGGCTATCTCCAAAAGATCGTTAGGTTTATCGCAACTTCTTACCACTTAAAACTATCTTCTTTAGTGGCCTTCATATAAATTTAGTTGTCTCTTTACAATTTTTTTTCATCAGGTATAGGAATCGGGTGTGAGAAGCCCGATTTGTATGCAACATTAATGTCGAGACTAGCTAAACAACCTGAGTCCGTACTCCCAAAAACTTTGCACTCTTTTATACGTGGTTTTCTTGGTTCGAGATATACCTTCACTACTTGCTCTTTTATTTGTTCTTGAAAATTGGTCGGCTCTGTGGTTTGTTAGCTGTGACACAGATCTGATGACATGCTCACAAATTTAGTAGCATTTGTTTCAAATATATATATAGATATAGATATAAAGAATGAACATATATTTTAACAGTAACATACTAAAAAGGAAGAGATTCTTTTGCTTTTTTTAAAAAAATTAAGTTTGTGAAAAGCTAAATCCTTTGCGAATTGTTTGAAAGAAATTGATTATTGTTATTTAAACTGATTCAATGTATAAAAATAGGTTTTCTTAAAATAAAAAAATTCTTCAAAGATATTGAATATTAAATGTTAAATACAAGCTTAAAACTAATTATGTATATACTGTAAATTTTAAATTAAATAAAAAATAGAAAGACATATTACTTTCCATAAGATGTAAAAAACAGCATACTTAACTTTGTTTTATTTCATAAAAAGTGAACATATTATTTATAAAGTTAGCATAATACAATATTAATTTTAAACAATTTTTATCCATTCAACCAAAAATATGAGCCTCATGCAATAGACAAAATTTTATCTAGAAACCGTTATTTTAGTTAGATATTGACAATCGTTATTATTTATAGGTTCATTATAAAGATTTTTTATTGTTATTTTGTTAGTATTTATGTATTATATTTTGTGCTCATATAAGTCTGTTGTATTCATGCGCTTATTTATTAAGATTTTTTTTATAGAAATTTAAAATTTTAACATTAATTTTCAGCAAAATAATAAAAACACTTTTATCATATCTCGAGCATATATATATATATATATGTATATACGCACATCATTTAAAATGCTCATAAAAGGTCAATAATAAAGTATTTAAGGTAAATTCTATCAGTTGATGGTAATGACAATAACACATAGAGCGACAGTACAAAATAAGTTATATCTATATATTAAATTTACATTCATTTTATTATTGAGTTATAATTATGGCATTAGAATTTAATCATATTTAGTGAAAGGGCTGTCTTTCGGCACAAACAAATAAACTTTGCTACTTGTTTATGTTAAAAGCTCTAGGTATGAAAACCTCTGTTCATTTCTATTTCTATTTCTATTTTTAATTTTCTATTTTTCTTTTCAAATTCACTAAAAAACATGCTTGTTCAAATTTTTAATTTTAGTTTTCAAAAATTATGAAAATCATAAAATGAGGTTTCTGTTTTTTGTTTTTATTTTTCTATAATCTGATTTATAATAAACTAAAAATAAATTATTTAATATATTAATTTTTAATAAGAATTATTAATAATATAATTTAGTATTATTTGTTTAATTACTTATTAATAAGAATTATGAATAATTTAATTTAATTTAATTTTTGTAATTAAATTAAATTAAATAATTATTAATAAATATAATTAAATTTAAAATATCTTTAAAATACATAAATTTCAACTAAATTTAATTTAATAGTTAAAATATTAATTTATAAATTAAATTAAAATTTAACAATTTCCAGTTGATCTCAAACATTTCTATGTTTTGTAATTCCTCTATTTAAGTAAAGAACGTTCTTGCTTGAAGTTAAACTTAATTAATAATTTGTTGTGACTACTTAGTTAATTACTAATATTCAAAAGTATTTACTGTCGTTTGCCACGTGACTAATCTTTCTAAATTAGTAATCTATGTCTAACAAAATAAATGGGTTTTGTGCAGATCATTTTGTGGCTTCACAGTGGAAAACCAGGTAAGCTTTATTTAGATATGAGAAGAATAACTCGACAATAATGACTTAATAATGAAGGACCTCGATAATCCAAAAAATGGGTTGCAATAAAGCTTGTTGGTAATATTATACTAACTCTTAATCTTTCTAAATCAGCAACCAGCTAGCCATATGGCCTTCTAATGATCATTTCTTATAACATTGTAGCTATTTGTACAGAAAGAAAAAAGGAAAAGAGAGAAGATTATAGCTATACATGATCAATTCCCTTTCAAATCACTCTATAACAGGTAGCTTAATAAGTAGCTTTCCCAGGGTGGTAAATACAACAAATAACAAATAATTGGCAAGTTGACGGAGCCCCACAGATACAGAAGTGAAACATAATATCATATTAACTTAGAGTTTGATTAGAATTTTTTATAGAAGATATATATATAGATATAGATATATGTATGTATGTATGAGAGTGAGGATGTCTTTGGGGATTTCTTTTCACTAGTTTTTCTTGTGTTTCCTTGCATGTCTTGTGTTATTAGGGCACGTCCGTCCCCGAACTATCCTACGTGCAATGTCACAGAGGACCATTTAGTGAGGGTATGTGCATATGATGCCAACCTTCCTAATTGCTGTTATGTTTCCAAATTTTGTATCCTGTAAGTGTTGAAGTCATGATAGTCTTTAGTCCAGCTTTTACACCCGTTCGTACATTAAGTCCTCGTCTATTTAGCATGCATATTTCTCATTAAGAGTTCCTCTGTATACTCGTCGATTTGTCATGGATAGTCGAAATGAATGTGTACACAAACGTGTATCTTGCTGGGAAAACTTGTTTCATCATTACCTAAGCATTTAATTAACTGACAGGAAAAAGTTTAGAACTTCTGCGGGAGCTTTACTATGGAGCCAAACTTATATATATGCACATATTACTTTGGATTGCTTGTGAAGACTTAATTATGAATACTGTTCCAGTACACTACTGTACACAGGACCAGGATCTCTACCGTCAGGCTGCACAACAGATGTGGACGTTTATTTGAACTGGTTGTCTAATCTTACATTTGATGTCAGTTGTGGTCTCAACAGTTTCGCCATTGGAGATTGTCTCGCCAACGCACTTCTGGTATTATCCTAGCTCATGGTTGCTTTGTCTCAACTCTTACCTATATATAGTAGTTAATATTCTCGAAATCAGAAGTTGTGAGTTAGCTAACGATAATAAGCTATGCATATATGTATAGGAAATGTTTGGAATGAAACATAACGATGATCATGACCAATACGGTGGAGAACGGCACTGCATTCTTGTGGCTGCCAGTAACCCTTTTGGCTCGACGGATCTGCAGAGAACAGGTTCTGGTATCGGAACCAAACGGAAGAGGACTGATGCGGAATCCATGGCTGAGTATTGTCGGAAGGTGGTATATATGCTTTTTGTAGTTATAAGATGAAAGATAGCAATTAGTTTTACGTAGTTCGTAGATGTGTATTTCGTCAACTTACGATCATATGTTTTATTCTCTATTCGCAGCTTGACGTATCCCTTTCCGTAATTTCCCCGGTAGACATTCCCATATTCAAGAAGATATATTACGCGGTAAATGCAAATATTCTTTTAAAAATAATAATGCTGGTACTTCAAACTTTTACCTTTAACAATAAGTTTTACAAATGGTTGTGTCAATTAGTCTTATTCTTTCCAGGTTCTTAGCTGGCCTATGTACCGAAGCAATGGACATGGAGTCCATCTCTGCAAATGTTTAGTCTATTTCATAGTCATGGTTGCCTTAGTTTCATAAGCAAGACTAAAGTCTGTTTGTATTTTGAAGGCAAATCCAAATTCACCTGCTAAGAACTTCAAAAGCAACCTGAACCCAGACTTCGTTGTCCTGTTGTCAGAAAAGTTTGTGCAGGCTCGTGATGCTCTCAAAGAGGAAGAACCGACAAAGAACAATCTTTCAGGTTAGGGCGCACCAGATAGGTCAAGTTTATCATCTACCTACCTACTTCCTTCAGAGATTTCGGAATGCCACGGAAATCCTCCAAAACTTGGTTCTATATTTGTTGTCTTCTATGTTTTGTTTGTAATGCAAAAAGGAAGAGTTCAAAGTTTCAAATAGTATATTAGCTAATCCCATCCATAGTTTTGTCCATACATTATTTTTTTTCTACAATGCCTAATGCAAAAAATTTTTAAATAAAACGTGCATAACCTGTCAAAGTTTCTGGGTATCTATATATGTTATATCGTGGCAAAAATGAGTTGCTACGTCCCAGTGACTACCTTACAATGTCTACAGAATATGATATAAATTTTGTGTCCCATATCAAATCCTGGCTTCTTAACTTTTGCTTCTTTCTCTCATTTCTGATTCAAAAATATTCATTTCTCTTCATCAAAGTTGCTAATCTAAACATTAAGTGCTTTAAAACACCCCGCTGACAGGTTTTATCCTTTGATCAAGTAGAGGTCTAACTGAGACTCTCCTTTTCTTTTCTTTTTCCCCTTATTCTTCATCTTCCTCTGACCAACCATATTTACCATTCAACTAGTTGACGAGCTTCGGACAAGCTTTCAATTGGACTGAACTTTATAGAAATGCGTTAGTATACTCTGATATAATTCTGGTTAGCTCATAGATAGGAGTGAGATCCAGCTGCTCGTAATAGCCTTCTACACCACATTTTCATGTGTTCATATTTCTACTTGTTTATTATTGCAGCGGCAATATCATTGTTGCTATTTTCTTATCTGTCTATCCATCAGTAGTTTCCTTCTTGAGATGAAATTATTTGCTAATGTTTGTTTCGTTGCTCTAGCTCATCATCAGTTGCTGTTTTTCCAGAACTAAAGACTGCCCCTCTTAACGAAATTGCTGAGGATTTTTTTTCAAGTAATCCGAGTGCTGCCACAGATTTCATTACAGAACTGGATCTGGTACGACAATTGTGCATTTTATCTCATGCTTTTCCAAAGTTTTCTACTCTTCTCTTTTGTTAGGGGATATGAGACAACCTCGGACGTTCAAAGTACTTTAGCTTCTCGTCACACTTTTCTAATGTTCATTTTCTTTTCTTCTTTACTTCACCCACAACTTCTCTACGCTATGCTTTCCAGTTCAACATTAATAATTCTTTAACTTTTAGTGTAAGAGTTTGAAGTTAAAATCTTTTAATTGCTTGCAGGCTGATCTAGCACCACTGTCTTATGATCCCTCCCAGTTTCTATCAACAAGTATTCCATGTTTGCTAACATTTTCAGAGGACTTTATTTTTGAAGAAATGAACAGCTTTGGGAACACAGATGAGTCCTGGTTACCTGAATTGGAACCAATTGTTAGTCTTTCAGATCCTGTCATTGTATCTCCAAGGGTTATGGTAAGTCCTCATAGTAAAGCACTTCCACCGAAAGATTCCATGGGTGGAACTCAACGCAATGTGGTGGAGTATCAAACTCAGAAAACATCTATGGAACATCAAACAGAAAATGAGACCACATTTCGACAAGTTCTTGATTCAGAACCACATTTTGCTCATGAAGTCCCACAAAATCAAAACAATAGACCACTATCTACTTCCAATTCTAATGCCTCCGTGATGAAGATGCCTTCACAGTCTTCAGCATTAATTCAAAGAAAAGGTAAGCGCAAACAGGTGAGTCATCAAAGAAAGGAGTCTACGTCGCCTGTGACGCCACCAACAATGCCTTCGCGGATGTTACCAGGCAAACCAGCTAGCTTGTTGAATGATTTATTTGGAAACCTAGAAAATACACGGGCTATCGGACTACAGGAAATGCATTCAACTCATGGTCTTGCGACGCTCTCTGCAGTTCACCAATCAGAGTCATCTGCGGGAAGTCTGAATACAATTTCTACTGGTTCTTCAAGCAGTTCAGGTCAAACTGGTCAGTCCATTACTCCGCAACATTTTGCTAAAAGTCAATGTCCAACTGGCCAAGGGAATTTTCCAGGAGCATATCCTGCAAAAGAAGGATCCAGTCATAACTGGAGCCCAATGACTAGCTTTTTTCTTTCAAAGCTGATGTCTGACATAGGTATGTCGGCTCCAATGCGTCAAATGCATCCAATTCTTCCTCGAAGAATTGAAAGTACTTCAGCTTTTGATAAGCAAATGCCCCCAGAAGTAGATGAGACAATGAGATCCTTCTTTGCCCGTGATGGCCAGCATTTCAATCTACAAGAGCACAACAGATACGTGAAAGCATGGGAGGTTAGCCCATACAAAGCTTACGCTTTTTCCTGAAGGAAGCTTGGTCTATTTCTTTGCTTTTTTATGAGTTTCCCTTCTTTGTAACGATTCAACAGTTTGAAGTTTGAAGGTCCGAGCTTTTATACTCTCGTGTTAATCAACCAATTTCATTTTGCTTTGCTTTCAGGGGTCAATTGTATCTGGATTTATGAGTGCGAAACGTGCCGTTATCACTACAGCTGTGGTAAGTTTTCTTACTCAAAATTGAAGGGACATTATAATTTATACCTCCTTCTGCCTATATCAATAAAAATACCAGAGTTGGTTCTGAACCCAAATCATTTCCGTTGAACAATAAATATCAGAACAAGTGGTGAAATTAATAAGATGTCAGTCTGCAATTTAACATGCTGGTTTTAGGAAACCAAAAATTAGTAATTAACCTGTCATCCACTGAATAATGTCTCAATTCAACAACCACAATCTGAATTGGCTGCTCTTAATTCTTGAAAAAAAACAGGCTTACAGGTTGGCACCAACACCAGAGTGGTAAGTTCATCATCAATATGCTCAGAAATTTTTTATCTTTTCATTATCATGTTCTTTTTTCATTTTTCAACCTTACCTATTCCAATTCAAGGTATACTTTTAAATTCCAAGGTATGTATTCAAGGAATACCATGCGCAGAAAATGCCCATTTGTAGGATATACGGTTATAGAAATTTAAAAGTATTATCTTTCTTTTCGACCATTCTATTCTCTTCACTGTCCAAGGTAGCTTGTTTCTTTATCTTAGTATTACCTCCGACTGGCCAGGAGCACTGCATCTCGGACGTCTTCTATGTCAGAACTACTTTGATAATATGTAATGAATCTGAATTCCTTTTAAAACTTGTTGGTATGTATAGTACTATATTTCCTATGCATTTCTCCGTTAATCACTTCCTGCTTTTTCTGACACAGCTCAAAGATAGGGACCAAAAATTACCTGGTTTTCGAATCTTCCAATACTCACGCCATACTGGAACATCTGAAGACAAGGAAGCTTGTAAGTGACTGTCATTCGTTCATGTATATTTTATGTTGGCTTTCCAGAGATCATAATCAGCTATCTAAGTTTTCTAGCACTGATATCTTACAAGTTCCATAGATAGTGGAATTTAATAAATTAAATGGATATGATCAGTGCTCCAATATCAAGCTGCCCTCACAGACAATGATATTTTCTCCAACAAGAAAACGGTGTTTCTTCATTGGAACAGTTTTCCCTGGGGTATGTAACCCTCATTTTCACTTGATTGTACAAGTGCACGCAATTACAATCTAGAAATAATCTGACGTCACAAAATGTTTTGGTCTCTTCTGTTGACAGGTTTATCCCATATACAGGACCAAAACACGTAATTCCAATTGCCAGCAGTCTGTTGCAGTACCTGACCAAGAGCCATCAAATTGAGCAAAAAGTTACGAGTCCCCTTGGGCATAGTATTGCTCACTCCCGGAAGGCTCAGGGGAAAGAACATCCACTTCGTGTCTGTAGTGTGCGATCTTGAAGAGGCCCCACGAAGGATTGAAGAAGGGACCTTCAGCACACAACCTGTCGAGCAATGAATCTGATTAAGACAAATTATCAAACACTTTGTGCACTGTTCACGCAAGCTTTCACAAGATGAGAAATGTTGCAACTTCTGTTTCCTCGATTTTGTGATCTGAATGTATGATGCACCTCCAAAATTGTAACTCAAATCTCTCACAAATCAGTGAATGTATAGCGAATGGTTTTGTGTATATTGGAAAATGAATGTAGCTCTCCTATTGTATCCGAACAGTGAACTTCAATTTTGCAAACTCTGTGTGTATAAAATCTACTTCAGCTATTCACTCATCAAATTGTAACTTTGCTTCTGAAGGAATAAAAATGATGTGGAAAGATAACTATCTGATCATAGGAAATTGAGTTGAAACTTGTAACTGATGGAATTTTGCATTTCACTCTCAAAACTTATCC
>JANQAP020000177.1:365660-377994 GCA_026874005.2 Erythroxylum coriaceum
TCTCTCGAGTTATAATTCTTAACCCTAATTGATGATCCCTAATTTAAATTATGGAATTGCGATCTCTCGATTTGCAAATGGCCTAATACTTAGATTAGGTCTACGTTGTCTATTAACCTACTGGGAACCTATGCTCAATCTCTCGTTACACAATTCTACCGGTTTGATTCAATTCTTAACCTATCAATCCACCTAACTCTCGTTAGCCCAAATTGATTATTTTTACCTAGCTCACCCTCTCAGTTTATTGCCAAGTTATTAAGAGTAGAATTGAAATCACAATTAAATAAATAAAAACACAATCAATCAATTTTTATTAATTTCAAAAATCAAGATCCAAAAGTGAGTATAAACATAAACTTAACATTCAACACAAATGATTCTCAACACCTATTTCAATCCTATATATGAATAAAACTAAAATAAATGAAAAATACATCAAGAACGGAGTCGGGGAGGCGATGATCGCTGGAAACCACCTGTTCCGAGAAGTATGTCACGTCTAGCTCGTCTCCGCATCTCTCTTCCTTCGTCTCCTTCCTTAATCTCTTGATTTCTCTCTAGGTTTTCTCTCGAAAGTGGCTGAATCAAAGCTTGCTTGCACGACTCTCTAGGCTCTCCAAAGACTCCCTCATAATGTTCTATTTAAACTTTGAGCGCTCTAAGTCAAAGTTGGGGTCAAAACGGTCTGAAAAATCTTGCAAAATTTAAGTTTTTACTTCAGCCCGACATAGGGTACGATCAAGTGCCTAAACTTTTCTGTCACAATCATGACCCAAGTGCACGATTGTGGCCTGGATCCAAACTCTCTATCACGACCATGCCTAAAGTGCACGATCATGGCTTGGCTGCCCTGGCTCGTCCCTCTCTGTCACGATTGTGGCTCGTTGTTCCATGATCGTGGGCTATGTTTTTGGCCTGAAACTCTTCGTAACTTCTCCGTTCTTCTCCGTTTACCCTGAAAAACTAACAAACATATCCAGGTACCTCAAAAATATAACAATTAACCTCAAAGACTCATACTAACCCATAAAAACACTTAAACATATAAACTAACTCAATTAAACCATAAATACACACTCAACACTCAAATTCACACTAAATGCCTAACAAATTACACCCTAAAACACAATGCAAATCACAACTATCATGACTTTACCCATCTTTTAGATAAAAAACATATAAGAGACATTTTTCTGTCCAAAATCTAGAATTAAACATTAAGAGGCTCCTATAATCCTAAATCATAAAGTCAAATTACTATTAAGGGAAGTACTAACCTAAATATAGATATTTGATTGCATTCACTTTTGATGAATTTGTTTTATTATTTATTTCCTTAGCTATTTTCTAAGCTAGGTTTAGTTTTGTTTTATACTTCATTGCCTAAAAACTTATAAAACTCATATCTTCATTTATTATCCTTAGACTAGTTAATAGTATTAGGCTTTTTATCCATGTCACTTATTCGTAAAATACAATCCCTTATTAACATTATGTTGCTTACCACTAATAAGTGCACTTTCTAGTTATATTGTTAATATGGAAAATTTTAGTAACATTGCCATAAAAGTACATATCAATATAATACTCTAACTTTTTAACGCTGGTATTGAATAAGCAGCTAGTTTTAGGAACCATATTAACTATTTTCTAATTCTTCTATAGTAGATTTTCTCATTTTCTTTTAATTAGTTTTATTTTAAATTTTCTTTACATATGTTGCTTTAATTATTTTCTTATTTTTTTACTTTTGATTTTAAGAGTCATTGTGGTGTATAAAAAGAACTTGTTAGTATATATTTCTCAAAGATGATTCAAAACTTGAGAGAGAATTAAAAAGACTAGATCAAGTAAGAACTTAGATATACACCATAATTATAACCTAAAATTATAGAATAAGAAAGAAAAGTAATGATGGACTGTGCTAAGCTATCTCCCTTGAGAACTCAATCAAGCATTATAAGGCCCAACATAAATGCTTACTATTTTGATATTAAGCCTAACTTAATGTAAATGCCTTAACAGAATGTGCAATTTCATTGATTACTTGATGAGGGTCTTAATGCACTCATTGCCAACTTCTTAAAGATATGTGACATACTTAAGATCACAAGGGTGACTAAAGAAACCATTAGGCTGAGGTTGTTTTCCTTCATATTGAGAGATTATGCAAAGCATTGGTTGAAAGAATTATTGATTAGACTAACTACTAGTTGGGAAACATCTTACACAGAATTTGGGAAGCAACCCAACCATAAATTTAAATACTGTATAATTTCATATGGATTTTTTTTATGTTAAGGTTTAATAACTTAAATTTTGTTATAGAATTTGAATTGGATTGTTTTCATTATATTGATAAATAGGGTTATATTTTTCTTTAGTTTTCTTTTCTATTTTGTAATTTTTACTTTTTTATGCTTTTATAGTTATAAATACAAAATAATGCACATATAAGCTTAAGAAGTAACTTTAAAGAATATAGGAGATGAATGATCTAAGAAATAGGCCAATGAAAAGCTCAAAAATTAGGTATATGCTGAATTATATTATTGACTATGGCCTAGCATACAATTATGCCATAGAATGTATTAATTTATGAGCTTTTTCAAAAGGGTCAACAGCTTAGCACACACTTACTTGTGTCTTTGATAAGATAAACATTAGAGGATCCATAGAGACATGCTCATACCCTATTATGTGCTTTTAGGAGTTGATGAAAGTAGGATCCATAACTTGGCACATATTTGTACCCCTAATCATTCAGCAAGTTTCATAGTTTCAGTCACACCTATGTTCTAGATAGTGCCCTTAAATATTCAAATCTAGAATTGTTTAAAATCATGTAGTAGGATGTGTCCTTAAAATTTTAAAAGTTATGGTCATATGAGACCCTCGTTTTCATAATTATTATCATTTTTCTTTTAAATTATCTAAATTCACTTAAACACCCACTACAAAAATTTTATTCTTAAGGCAATCTAAAGATTTTAGGCGTTCTTCATCATTTTTCAATAAGGGTCACCTATCTTTTCACTTTCAATTTCTAAATTTCTCATAAATTTAGGCTCCATGATCACTTTTAGATCTTTTTTGTTTTGCACTTGTTCATTGATTTTTTTTACTTATAGACATTTCATTTGACCATAAATATGAGTTCACAATCATCACAAGTCAGAGGGTGAAAACTATAGCTATTTGTAGAACATTTTGTAGTTGAACTTAACCACAAAAGATAAACCAAATGAGCTCTTAATGCTCACCTGTAGGAAATCTCATCTTCATGAAAGGTATGCTCATCTAAGAACCCAAACTTTTGAATCCAATAGGAGTATATATCGAATTGAACAAGAGATGGTAGGTTTAGTGAAAAAATTAATGAGGGTGATAGAGAACTTAGGGTGGAGCATGCTTCTAAACATTTCTAAATATTCTCATAAGAAGCTTACCCCGAGCTTCTTACCACTTTTAAGGTATGTAAGGATGCAATCAAATTTAAGGTAAGCTAGAACCCATTAGATGTTTTGTTTAATGACTTTTGGGTGTAATAAGGTTTTCTATACATCCAAGTATATGAAGTCAGATAAATGTAGAAGTGCTTTAGTGAAATTCCTTGATGAGGTTAGCAACTATGTCCCTCAAGAATTTTGGAGATTAGTTTTCGAGAAAAACAACATATATGATATATTGAAGAGTAAGAGCACTCACATCCTATTCTTAACTTTTTTATATTTTTATAGATTATTTTATGATTGACCTAATTTGTGAGTGGTCAATATTTAATACCATAAGTGAACAGTGTAGTTGTAGCTAGTATCGACAAATATAGGTCAATCCTACGAGGATGGTGAGTACCAGTAATTACTGTTATTCTATTATCTAGCCTACAAAGTGATTATAGGTTTTGAATTAAAGAAACTAAAATTAAGAAAATAAAGTAAAAAAGTAGCGCAAATTAAGCAAAGAATTGTGAGATCACTAAGTTAATTACTGATATCAATTAATTAGTATCTAGACGTCAAATCCCCCTAAACCCTTCACCAATTGATTATTTATTATAAAATTATGTTGCTGATTAATTAGATCGTGGAGATTCATAAGGTATGCTTGTAGTTGACCATAAGTCTACTAACAACTAATCCTAAGGTTTCTAATTGAATTACTCAGGTTAAATCTTATAGGATTGCTTTACTGTATTATGAATTCCTCTATTAGGTTTAACCTTAATCCAAAAAATTTATGTGTCCTATCTCTAGGATTATAATCAGCTCTTTCCAATTATCGTAGATCTATTCAAACCTATGATTTATCAATCACTAAGTATGAAATTAGATTTAAGTCTAATAAATCAAATTAAAAGACAATAATAAAATAGATAATTGGATCACAATAATCAACCAACTTAATTGCATACACAAAATAATCAAAACTTGTTTTAGTATTAACTAGGGTCATCTGGCCTAAATACTAACATAAAATTTAGTTATACATCGACAAACACAAAATCATATTTACATATATAGAAAACAAAATAGAAAACAACATAATTATAATTCTAAATCTCCCTGATTTCTTCTATCAAATGTTCTTACGATGTAGAGGCTTGATCTTGTATTTTGATGGATCTTTCGATGAAATCTTTATGTTTTCCACTTCTTTGGACTAAAATGGCACCTAAAGAACAAGTCCCACTTTTAAAAATCATCTCCCAATGTCTTCTCCTCTGATTTTCCTAAAAGATGTTGATTTTATATGAAAATATACATTTTTGGGTTATACACAGTCTCTTATATGACCATGCATAATCTAGATTGTTGATTCTCAGTTTTAGGTCACGTTTTCGTCTAAATTCTTCTCCTTTAAGTCCGTGAAGGTAGTTATACCTTGTAAACACACTTGAAATGAATTAAGTACCAAATATATACCAAAAGCATAAAATATCAAGCAAGAATACATTAAATATGGGGTTAAAATATAGTCAATAAACCATCTATCAAATATCCCCACACTAAAGTTTTTTCTTGTGCTTAAGCAAACTATAATCAAAGTTATAAATTTACAATATCAATCCACCATCAATTTCAACCTATCCATTCATACTATCCATCATCATATGCTATCAAATCAAATTAATATACAAGCAGAATCAAGTTATCCTAAAATAAAGTGCCTAAGTAATATTATTTGTAATCACATCAATAATTGCATTGAATTCAAAACATACCCCTTTACACCCTCACCAAGATTTCACTCAATTTACTCAAGTGTTTGGGGTGAAAAGTGTCAAGACTCTCAACCAATGCATAGTAGAATTCTTACCATAGGTTTGCAATAAAATCACATTTCGACCACTTATGTACAAACTAGAAACAAAAATCAAAAGGTCTTTATATAGGTTATAATGGGGCTTAGGTAGGGTAAGATTGGGATAAATTAAGTGAAAGAAATTTAGTATAGGAAATATTACAAGACTTGTTTACAAAACACACATAGGCCTTTTCAATGCAACTTTGTTGGTACTACTTACTTTACTTCTTTTCTTTTATATGCTAATTTTTTATCATAATAAAATATTTCAAGCATTCAGTACGATAATTCAATAAACATTGGACCTTTCACCAATTCCAAGTCTCAACAAATAAATAAAATAAATAACATTTAAGGTTCAAAATGATAAATAGGTCTTCAAAAAAAGATAAGAATAAGGTTAATATGTGGGTAAAGTCAATGAAAAAGGTTAATGCTCAACTTGTTTATTCTTAAAGGTAAATTTAAGGGTGTGTTAATTTTTAAAGAAATAGGTTAAGCAAGTTGGTAAATCTAAGTGCCTTCATCATGTCAATGCTTATAATTTAACAATTTTGGTCTGAACATACATAATAAAAGCAAGTTCTAGAATTGTCATACCATATAATATATCACACATAAAAAATAATAAAAGCTTTAAAATTTTTATGAAATTTGCTTTTTAGGATCAAAAGCTTGCAAAAAAATTGGGTATATGTGTGTAAATAATATACACTTTCATTCAACTTTACTATTTCAATGATTACGAAAAATATGACTTAGGAAAATAATTTCACTCTAACTATCATCCTTTTGCACACCAATTCAAATCAATATTCAACAACAACATACAGTAATCATAGACAGATCTTAACTAATTCAAGATATCAGTTCATGAAATTTATAATCAGGATTATAATAAACATGAAGAATTCAGTTTAAAAATTCATTCAAACTATCCCCACACTTAAATTGGACATTGTCCTCAATGTACATAATACAATTAAATTTACAAGTGAGAGGGTTGCTTGGTACTTTCATGATTTGGTGATTTCTTAATTTAATCCATCTAATGTTAACATATCCTTGCAAAATAAAAGAAAAATAAAGGATGAAAATAAATAAAGGAAATAAAAACAAAACTAACATAATTGAAAACAATCAAACAATAAAAGCAAAATAAAATACGAAAGTAATATAAAAAAGAAAATCAAGAATCTTGGGCTGCCTCCCAAGGAGTGCTTGGTTAACATCTCTGACTTAAGGTACTCTTCTGCTTAAGGTGGCTCAAATGAATCGTGTGATTATATCTTAATCATAGGTTTCATAACTTGCAAATAGGCTACCTTTATATGTTTTCCACCCCCTTTCTCCTTTGGTTTACTCTTTTGAATTTATGTCTTCTCAAGTGGATCCTTGAGAATGAAGTCCTGCAAAACTTCTTCGCAAGATTTCTTTATCTTGATAGCGTCCAAAACTTCAAGAGGAATTTTCTTACCATCAGAGACTTTAAATGTAACCCTCTCGTTCCCTACTCTTAGAGTCAGTTTGCCTCCATCGACGTCTATAAGAGACTTGACAGTAGCTAAGAATGGTCATCCAAGGAAAATGGGTATTTCAAAATCTTCATCTATGTCCAAGATGGTAAAATCAATAAGAAAGGTGAATTTGTCAACCTTAACAGGTACATCACTGATTATACACATAAGATTGTGGAGTGATCTGTCAGCCATCTGTACACACATCTTAGTTGGTGTTAGTTCACCTAATTCCATCTTCTTACATAAAGTTTAAGGCATCATATTTATGATAGCTCCTAATTTCGCTAAAGTTTTATCCACTTTGACACTACCGATAGTACAAAGGACATAAAAATTCCCTAGGTTAACTTGCTTCTTTAGTAGTGTTACCACTTTGTTAGAACTCTCCTCACTTGAAGCTTCCTTCTCTAACTTCTTAGGTTCCTCTTTGTTTAATAACCTCTCTTTTATAGATTTAGTAAGGGCAAGTCGTAATTTCAGTTGATTAATTACATCAAAGACCTCGTTTAACTTTATTTCTTCTTACTTCCTCTGTGCTAGAATGGAATGATTGGTTGATACTCGTTGACTCTCTACAGATTATGTTTACTCAACATGAAACATTCAATAGCCCTCTTTTCAATGGCTCGGGTGATTGCCATTATCTTTTCTTTCAAATTTGTTTCAGTTGTGCTTGGTAAACTCCTTTTAGGTCTCTCTGCCAATAATTTACCAATTGATCAAATTTTATCTCCCAGTTCCAAATGGACGCATTTTTTTTGTTGATGCTTCACCTTTGAATCCTAAATAAAATCATATTCTAGTTCATCCATCCCCATTTTTCTTAGTTGTGATGCTTGTGCTTGAAATCTAAGAGGAGGGTTGTTCCTATTATGAATAATATCTATTGATTTTGTTAGCTTTTATATTTTGATTTTAGTTACAAATTGTTATGTTTTAATCCAAAGTTGAATGAAATGAGGGTTTGGGGTCTATTTTGTGAATGAAGAAGAAGAAAACAAAGAATTTATGCAAGAAAAATGGCATAACTAAGGTGTCACATTTGTCATAGGCATGACATGGGCTCCAATGGCTCTCACGGTGGTGACAAATTTGTCATGCCTGTGTATATTTTCTTGTAATGAATTTAATATTGTGCATGTCATGTATGTAGGTTGACAATAGTTTAAAACAAAACCTAAACATAGACTCTCTCTATTAATAAAAAAGTTTATAGAGAGAAGAAAAAAGGTTAGAAAGGGGCTAAGACCTAGAGGCAGAGAAAAAGAATAGAAAAATAGCATAGAGAAGTCAGCTGCTAAGAAAGAGAGAAAATAACAGAGAGGTGGTGGAAATAGAGTTCAGGTAGAGAGCGAGAGTTGAAGTTAAAGCCTAGTTCGTGAGAGCAGAGACAAAAAGCGAGAGCCAATGCCAGAGGGCTTGAGTTTGGCAGGAGAATCATCGCCAGACTCTTTATTTTGTTCACTCATTCTTATTTCATCTTCTACTACTGTTTTTGAACCCATTTTATCTTTTGTTTGGTTAAACTTGTTTACCCTGTTATTGCTTTGATAGTCCATCTTCTGTTTATTTCCTCTATTATGGATTTCACATTTCTTTGTTTACTGTTGAACATAGGATTGAAGTTTGTGAGGATGATTAACTGATTTTATTTCATTATAGGTTGATTATTTAATCTTGAGAATTAATGTAACTGATTTAATAAATTATGCATGAGTGAGTTGCTGATTTATTGTCTTATTATTTTCTATGGTTTCTGAACTTATTGGATGTAATAATTTAGGCAACTTTTGCATCATTTTGATATTAAATGAAGAATAAAGAGAAGAAATTTAATATTAGAACAAGAAACTATAGACACTTAAGTTATGAATTAGAAATATATTAATTTAAGTGGGTAATTATTAGTTGTGTTTACATAATTGATTTGGATAATAGACTTGTCGAATACGAAAGTTAGATTTACTTAATTATTTGACTTGATTTTAGAACTTAACTGGTAATTTTAGCAAGAGAATTATCCAATCAATTCACCTTAGTCATGCATAGGAGATTAAATTAGTGAAGTTAATTTCTCAAGAGTTCCCTAAATTGATTGATCAAATCATTCTTTGCTTCCAGTTAAATCAATTTACTTTTTAGTCTGATTGCTTAATTTCCTTTAAAACCTTTTACTTAACAAATTGGGATAAAGTGTTTAGGATTACATTTGTTTTTATGCTTATTTAAATTTAATTTGAGTGAACCAATTTCACCTCCTTGAGAAGACAACCTTGGGTATTCGACTATAATTACCTTATATACTTATAAGTAGGATAGCCTACGGTTATAGAACTTATTATGGCACAACAAGTTTTTGATGTCATTGCTGATGAGGTGTTTAGTGTTTATACTCAAATTAATTTTGATCATTTTATCTTTTCATGCATACATTTTGGTCGTGTTAGCTCTTTGATTTGTTTTAGCAATTTTTTTATTAATTTATTGCTTTCTTTATTTTGTTTATGCGAGGAAGGATGTCTTTAGAAAGTAAACTCGTTCCCTCTATTGATAACGTGCATCCGATAAGAGGACCTCAAAGGTACTTTGAAGAAAATCTCGAGGAACTCAAGCCTGAAGATTGAGAGATAGGTGAAAGGCAGCTAATAATGAAGGAGTATGCTAGACCGATGAATGGTACTACTAGTTCAACATACGTTTAAGAGAGGCAGCCAGACAATATGAGTTGAAGAGCATCCACTACAATATGCTCCCATCGTTCTATGGGGTTCCCAATAAAGACCTTTTAAACTTCACTAGGAAATTCTATATTCCAAACATTTCCTTTCGATGGCTTAAATAAAGATCAACTTAGAATGAGATGCTTTCCATACACATTGAAAGATTGGGTCAAGGTATGGTTGATAACCCTTCCTTCAGATTCATTGACTACATGGGAGGAGTTGCACGTCAAATTCATCTAAAAATTATATTCCTATCAAAAGACCTTTAAGTTGCAGATGAAAATATCTACCTTCACTCAAATGAAGGGAGAGCCATTCCATGAGGCTTGGGAAGGCTTTAAACTCTTACTAATACAGTGTCCACATCAACATTTTCCACTTCACATGCAGTACCAATTTTTTTATGATGGATTAACACAACAGTTTCAGTACATAGTGGACAATGAAGGAGGAGGAACTGTGGGAGAAAAGACTACCGAAGAGATATACAAAATCTTTAAAATGTTGGGGGCCAATTTCAACAAAAGAGCATAAGGGGGAGAAGAGTTAGAGTTTATGAAGTGAAGTTGATTCAAGAAATGGCTATCCAATTGGCTGAGTTAACAAAGCATGTAAAAATGCAGAATATGAGACTACCCCAAAACGTTCCAAATCAAGAGATATGTGGTATATGTGGAAGCTTTGGTCAAGGAGATAATGTTTGTTTGTACTCTTTTGAATCTTTTACAGGAGAGCAAGTGAACTCACTTAATGGTTTTTAACCAAAGGTGCAAAATGATCCATATTCGAACACGTATAACCCTAGTTCAAAAAACCACCCCAGTTTTGCTTAAAAGATCAACAATCCACCATTAGAGCCCGAACCACAATATAAGAATTTTCGGAGGAAAAAAACTAGTTTCTCACATGTGAACTTGCTAAGGAAGCCTTCTTTGGAGGAAAGTCTGAATGTATTTATTCAGGCAATAACTCTAAATCATGAAACAAACAATATAAGATTTAACTCCTTGGAAACTTCTATAAAGAGAATTGAGACTTAAATAGGGCAACTTGCTGCTCAAATGCAAAACTATGAAAAGGGAAGGTTACCCAATCAACCTAAACAAGCCAAGGTAGTCACTATTCTAAGAAGTGGAAAGGTGATTGATAATCATGTTGAGGTTCCTTCTACTTTGTCTGATGTAGGTAATCAAGAAGAGGAGAGCCTCATCAAGGAAAAAGATGAGTAGAATGAGGTCAGCAATAGGCATGACTCTTCAAGGCACATTCAGAAAGGTGAAACACTTGGGCATGCAACTAAAGGCAATTAAAGACTAAGACTATATAAGGCAACTGCTCCTTATAGACCACCAGTTCCATATCCAAGCCACCTTAAGGACTTGAAACAAGATGAGCAGTTTTCTTATCTGTATAACAGGCTTTCTAAAGTTAATATTAATCTACCTTTGTTAGATATGATTAGGATCATTCCAACTTATGTGAAGTTCTTCAAGGAACTAAGCACCAAAAATTGAAAGTTTGAAACAAATGAGAAGATGATAGTTTTAGAAGTAACACGTGTAGTCTTTTAGCAGCAGTTACCCTCCAAATTGAAATATCTTGGGAGTTTCATCATAAAAGCATCAATGGGTAGTGGTGATGAGGTTAAGGGTATGCTTGACCTTGGAGAAAGTATAAACCTTATACATCATTCTATTTATGAGAAATTGGATCTAGGACAGTAAAGACCTACCAACATGTGTTTACAATTAGCTAATAGGTTAATCTGTTATCTGAAAGTGTGTGTTAGTGAAGGTTGCAGGATTGATTATCCCCATCGACTTTTTTGTCTTAAACATGGGGGAAATAAAAAAGCAAGAAAAGGAGCACACTATACTCTTATGGAGGCCTTTTATGGTCACTACCAATACCTTGATTGATGTGAAGAACAAAAAACTGACCATGACTATTCTAGGAGAAATAGTAGAATTTTCGATCTTTAATGTTAAACATATTCCTACTACTGCTGTTTATGAAGAATGCTCTCTTATTAATCAAATTAATCTTGCAGATCTTGATTTTTCCTGGCAGGAAGAAGAAGAAAAGGAGTTGGACTTGGTTAAAGAAATTGATGAGTATTGCCAATTGCTAGAAGATGCAAATAAGGGAGAGTTTGGCAAATTCTTAGAGCCACCACCCACATCTTAGTATTGTATTCCTATCCTTTTTCTTTTTATTGCTTGTTGGTTTTAATTTCTCTTAGTTTTAATTTTTTTCCTTGTTTGAGTTGTTTGCATCTTAGATCCCTCTTATATTTTCTTATCACATTGGGGACAACATGATATTTAAGTGTGGGGAGGGGGAGTAGTAGTTAATTAAAAAAATTGTGTTGTGTGTTTTTTCCCATTTAATAGTTAGAGATGGATGGTCATGAAGTAAACTTGATCAAGATTAGAAATTTATAACATGAGTGAATAAGTATACTTGCATGTTTATGCTAATTGACTTTAATTTTAATTTAAAGGACATTAACTTACTATAATGGATGAATGACAATCTCTTTGGTGAGATTTTGAGCTTCTTTGAAATATTAAACACCAAAATCAAGGGTTCTTTGTTGAGAGTGTTCTTTTATGATTAAGAAACTCTAGAACTTGGTTGCGGATACTAGTTGAGATTACATAATCTTATGCAAACATTGAAATGATGAAGCCAATTAGGATTTATGTAACATCTCGTTCCCATAGTAAAGGTTGGAACCCTAAAATTTGGTACGTGTGAGATCAAAGAGAGATTAAGGAA
>JANQAP020000177.1:445506-456087 GCA_026874005.2 Erythroxylum coriaceum
ATTTACGACAATGCCCTTCTTCCACTGCATTCACGTAAAAGCAATTTTATTCACACTCAAACTTCCAGCCATACCCTTTTGCTACTGCCTTCACGGGAGACAACTTAATTCAAAACAAAATTTCCAACAATATCCTTCGTCAAATTCACATTTGTGTAAGATAGAATTTTATTCTATCTAGAACATTATCCAACTAGTTCTTTTGAATCCAAGATAATAAATAAATATGCCAATTTATAAAAATATGCTAAAATAAAATAAGTAGATATATACACCATATATCTAACACTAACCCTAAGGAAAATAATTTTTCTTTTATTTTTTAATATAAATATTTCTTAAAAATTGAGAGACAATAATTTTTATATAATTCAAGAGACAACATAATTTATTAGTATCTCCTTTATCATTTTTAATAAATATATTTAAAAAATCAAGATACAATATAAATATTTTCAAATATTACAACAACAATACTAGTGAGAGTCCCGCTAAAACGCGAGGTCTGGAAAGATCCAATAGTATGTAACCTTACCCCTATCTAATAGAGAGACTGTTTTCAAAAATATTTTCAAATAATTGCATTAATAAAACCAAAGCAAAAGTAAATAAGTTAAAAACATGAAAGTTTTTATTTTATATTATTAAAAAGTGTACAATAATAAATGCAAAATGCCTACATCAAATAAGTTTCATAGAATATAATGTATATTTTTCATATCAATACAAAGTAAGAGTCGGAAGTCGACCTTATTCTGATATGATATTTAGTTAGATAGGTTTAGCTCATTAAATTCTCTAAAGAGCTCAATTGCAAGCAATGTTACCATTAAGAAAGCTCATAATTCCAATTCCTCGGCTCAATTATTTTTATAAAACCTGATCATAAGTCTAAACTTGGATCAACAAGATAAAATCCTCTAGACCTTTTAACACCTTTGGTTCTTTAACTAATTTCTTTCTCACGTTGAAGTTTCCTTATAGCATAAGCTCTAAAAGTTCCTCAGAGCAAACTTATTTGGCATCCCCACGTTAGCCCCTAGCTTCCCTCATATTGTAGCTAGCCATTAAATGAAGGTTATCAACAAGTGAAAATGTACAAGAACATCTATGATATTTGTGTGCTTAGTCATCAAGAACCTGAAACACTTTCTCATCTACTCTTTGAATGCAATACTTTATTCAACACATGGAATCCAATTATGTATCTATGTATCTAAGATTTACCTATAAAAGCTCGGCAAGGAATTATAGACTGGTGATATTCAAATCAAAAAAGAAAGAACTAATAAAACAATTATATTTGAACAAACTGAAATATTTAGTACAAATTTAAAAGAGTATCCAACAACATCGAAGTTTTGACAAAGAAACTAGGATTCAAGAAATAATAGGAATATAAAGAATTTGAAAAAGGCCTAAATGATGTCCAGTGTTTAAAATCAAATGGTAAGTTCCAATAGCTTTAACTAGAGCGTTAACTTAGTTTCCCATGAAGTTTGCATTATAGTTTAGGTCATAAGGAATTCCTTAATCATATTGATAACATAAGTGGTACATATAGAATCAATTCACCAAGTATTTGTAAGAAATTTTTATTAGATTTGATTGGAAACATACTAAAACACTAAGCTTACCTTTCTTTTCGAACTATACCTTCTGTTTTAGATAATCTTCTTAATAGTGTCTAATTTTCTTACAAAAATAGATTCCTCTATTCCTTCTTACCGATTGAAGCTAACTTTATGCAGTACATGTTTTTCTTTTCCTTTATTCTTTTTTAATTTATTTCTAGCCCCTTGATGACCCACAATATTAATTGAGTGAACTCCTTATTTTTTAAGCCTTGCTTCCTCTTGAATAAGCATACTTTGCAATTCATTCAAATTATATTTTTTCCTCATAGTATTATAACTCATTTGAAATAGACAATATTTAAGAGGCAAGGAGTCAATAACATACTACAAACTTTCACTCAGTTCCATTCTTAAACTTATTATTATATTTATCATTTTAGTGACATGCTCAGGCAAAGTACAAGAACCATCAAACTTTATGATAATTAGTGTACCCATTAAAATCTTAGCAAGTGACTTATCAACAGACTAAAAAATATCATCGACAAACTTAAGGTATTCCTTAACACTTTTAATTTTAGCAATTGTAGCCTTAATATTGCTAGCCATAATCATTCATATAAACATTAAACTTAATTTATTTGATCTTTCCTAAAGTTCATAAAAAAAAATTTCTTCAATAACTAGTATCAATAAAAGCAGCGGGCTTATTAGTTTGGAATGTCAAGTCAAGACCTAAGATTTTTAGGTTGAACCAAACTTGTTTGCAGCATTCAATAAAATTAAGCCCACCATTCCATAAAATTAAGCCCATTGAATAAATTGAGCTCAGCTTCCATCGAAGCATACCTCTGCCTAACCTCGCCACACGCAGTCGGCAAGCCCCTGCACCTGATGCAATAATAAGTTCGTTTAATTGGTTATAGGAAGATTTTCACTGAAAAGTTGTATATTTCATTAATCGAAAGTGTTTTTAAGAGTGTGTGGTTCCTTTCAATTTTCATTCCAAGAACTTGAGCAAGTCATGCGCAGATGGAAAATTCACCTTACCCTAAGCAGAAAAACTAGAACCCCATACTTATCGATCAATTAATGTTCATCTTTGCTCAATTTATGTTAATTTCTTTCACAAATATGAAGGCAAAAATTCGACATTAAAAATATAATTAAAAAACCTATTTTTTTTAACATTAAGTTTGGATCGCCTTTGTCTTTTATCTTTTATGATTTACTTCGCTAAATTTACAACCTATTATCAACATTCTATCTCGTTAACTAAAACCGTCAAAAAATCCCCGGTACTAGTGTTAACGTTTTCATTTACTCTGTCAGCCACTGCAAGGCCGACATCTCCGCCGGCGAAGGACTGCCGTCGGAGTGGTCAAACAACCCACCCAGCGCCACAAAGTCACCGCTGTCATTGTACGAGCCATTGTAACTATCCGAATCACACTCACACCCCATTTCAAACTCAAACGAGTTGTAATTTTGTATTGCGTCTTCAAACGCCAACATTTCACCGATAAATGACGCTTCAGACGCACTCGCCACGATCGAATCAGCCGCTCGGATCTTTCCTTCCTCACCGGAAGGAAACGTTGGCGGTAATCCGAGCTCGTCATCCGACGCCTCCAAAAGGTAGCCTAGATCAGGTTGAGATTCGTTGGAAAAATTCACCTCTGGAGCCGACATCATTTCCGGCGCCGTCGTTGGGAGGAGAATCTCTTCTTCAAAACTTTTGATGACCGAGTCGAGGCCTTGAATGGCGGACTCATCAGATTCGTCGATGAAGTTAAGCAAATCGTCCTGGATCCATTTCGCATTGGACGAATCGACCGATTTGTCGCTGGAACCGTCGGGGTTAGAGTAGGAGTCGTCAGACTCAACTGGGATCTGGATAAGATCGGACGAGTTAACTTGTGACTCAACTCGTTGTACCTTAGACTCGGGAGAGTCAGAGCCCGAGTCATCTCGCGCTCGTTTCTTGTGGTCGACGTGACCTGTTTGGCTCTGTGTCTTCTCCATCCTTATAAAGTTTTAATAAGAATTGTATTGGAAATTGTGAGGAGTTAGAAAGAAAAGTAGAGAGAGAAAGAGTGAAGAGTGGGACGAGATGGGAAGAGAGATGAGAAGGGTATATATAGCGGGTGGGGTTCGGGATTTTGTGCATTGTCAGGGTGCCAATGACAGGGCAGCGTGTAGATCGGAAAGCCTTCTAATCAAGCACGTCTCTCTCTTTCTTTCTCACCATTTTTCTTTTCAATTTTCAAAATTATTCATTTGTTCCGTATGATTTTACTATATTTGAATAAGATCTTTCAAGTCCATAGGGGCCCCACCTTCTTTGGGATATTTTTCTGTCGCGATCTCTCTTCTCTCTCACATTTGCAAAGGATAGAAAATGTGCAGTTCCTAGACTTGACTTTGTGGCTGTTGTCCGCAGAAGGGATAGTTGCTTTTGCTTTAATCTTTTGTATAGAAAATAGAAATGTAAAATATATGCTTATTTTTGACTCATTTATCTTCTCTCTTAATTAAGGCTCAAAACATTGCCCAAATCCTCATCTAACCAAATGTTTGGTTGGAATTTATCAACCAAAGCTGTGTTAGAGGAGTTAAGGTCAAGCAACGACAGAGATTCTTGCCTAGATATGGATTACCATTAGAACAGAACAACCAACACAGTTTTCAACTTTAAACGCTCTAAAATCTGCGTCTGAAAACCAACAAATCTTTTTTTTTTGTTTCATTATCCATGTTTACACAGGGGGAAACGACGGGGTCCGTCCAATTTTAGGAATAAGATAAACCAAAATAAATATTGTCGCATAACTACTTCAATTCTCCATCGTAAATAGCATAACCTTTTTAATGACATTTTGAATTCGATTTTGGTTGAACTTTCATCGCAAATAAAAATTTATTACCAGTTGCTGTGCAATTGCAAGTAAGAGGACCGATAACTTGGAAGGAAACAGGGGATTGTTTACATAAGTGCCTCCAATTAATTTGCTTGTACAAATTTTATTTTATTGATATCGAGCTCTTTCTTTTTAAATAGAAGAATCCACCAAAATTGAATACGAATGAGGATGAGGATTTAAATATTTTCCGATAGTTGATGTAAAAGCAACATTCTATGTCAGACATAGAGGCATGATTATTAAAACTAGATCACCGTGACACCGCAAGGATTAGGAAACACGGGTTCAACTGTAATTATAAAACTACAAAGTCATTTGATTTTAAAATTCAATTAAGAAATACCAAATTGTTTATGGTCAAACACGAATCCAAAGTCAAGAAGATGCAATCAAGTCACACTTGCCAATATGTACGTAATTATGGAGAAAAACATAATATTGTAGTAGGAAGGACGCAGCTGAGCCGACGCAGGAGATTGGTTGACTAACTGGCCTGGGCGGGCATATCTAAAGTACTATCGTGCAGATGATAACTTCTTCTCCCGCAAGTAAAATAAAAAAATAACAAAAAGTCCCAGTGGACCCCAAACTGATAATTAAGTTCCAGAAGCCGAATAGCCTTTCCTAGACGTCGCGCCGACAATTGAATTCGGCTCCTCACGGAACCCTAGAGATAGATGGCCGAGTCAGTCAATGACCGCCACTTGTGTTCAAGTGAGACCTTCACGCTGACGGCATTTTAGCCACGCGTCGCACCGTAATAAGCACGTGATATTAGCAACAACTTCCTCCGGAACATAAGCAAATTTTGGTGAATCGGCTCTATTAGCCGAGCCAAGAAGGTAACACGTGGAAGGTGCCGTTTTGACGATGAGCTGCTAGATTATTCTGGTGAAGAAATGTGTCATTGAAATGTTCCGTCGGTTCCGTCTTGACGGCGAAGGACTTTGTGAATTGTATTTCTTGTTTAAGACTTCTTCTCGAAGCCTCTAGTAGCTCTCGTCGTCGTCATCAATATCTTGTTTCAAAACCCCAGTACAAAATTGAAACAAGTACACCTTCATTTGATTCCTATACGGAATTACCAAGGCATAACTTAGAATGGTTGGACGTTTATTTCATTTCTAGATGCGCCCTTTGGAGCTGGAGCTTAAAACAAATGACTAGAGACCGGGGCTACCACAGATTTGTTGCGTTAATCAATTATTATTTACTTAAATTGAAATAGTTATTTTGTTTAAATTTATTAATAGTAATTCATTTAAATATGTGATTAATATATTTTAAAACTTTATTAAAATAATACTCATTTCTGATTTACCGGTTACAAATTAGTAATTGCATAATATGTATACACTGTACACTGCCTATGAGTTTTTAAGGTTGGTATGCGTATTTATAAGGTTGGTGCGATCTTAATTTGGTGAGTTTAACATCATTTTACAATGTTGACAGTTTTAAGAAAAAAAATACAATTGATAAGCAAGGAAGGGACAGCCATGATGCGTTAGTATAGCAAATAAGAATTATTATGATGGAGAGCTGGACGGCCGTGATGTGTTGGTATTGCAATAAATATTAATACGATGGAGAGGTGGATTGCTTGTTATTGTTAAATTTCTTGTTGCTTTCAGGTAATGGAGGTTCCTCATATATGTATACGTCCTTTTCAAGTAAAATTTCCAAAAGAAGACCTGGTTGTTAGTATTAAAAGGTTGAACAAATATGAAAAGGCCTGAAATTGTGATCCACATAATTGTGGTTTGACAAATATCTAAAACATGAGAATGAAATTGAACAAGAGAATGGGAGCCAAATTGATGTAGACTTGAAGGTGGCGAAGATACTAATTCTATTCATATTTCTATATAAATGTTTGATATTTTGTTTTTAAAATATCAAATAGAAATACGTACTGAAATGGGAGAAGATCATGGTTATTTGCAATAGCGGCCTAGGAAAACCTGTTTGGGAAGAAAAAGGAATGCGCAGAAATCAACGTAAGCATTTAACTCTAACAAAATCAGTGAATAAATTGTGCCAAAATCTAGGAATCTCCTGATTCTCTCCACCTTTCTATTTTGTCATTCTCATTTTCTTTTATGAGGGAAACTCCTAAGTCACTTACAGAAGAGAAGAAAAAGAAAACCAACTACTTATTTTGAGGCCTTACAAAATCATTATGAAGAATCCAATAGCATTTTCCACACCACCCTCTTGCAAAGGAAGAAAGTGAATAAGATGGTCTTTCTAATTGATTATCATGAAAGAAGATACAACTCTTAAGATGACTTGAAACTCATTGCCTTCAGTTATTCAAGAGTTTGAATGGTAATAAAAGGACTGATCACAACTCTTAAGATGACTTGAAAATGATTGCCTTCAATTATTCAAGAGTTTAAATGGTAACAAAAGGACTAATCACAATTTTATTGACTCAATCCATGCTTTTAATCCCTATTAGCTTAGTTTAGATCAAAAGTGTTTTTAACTGAACCATTTATTAGAAAGATGTGTTAACTACATCCTTAACCTTTGTTATGATAAGACTCTAGGTCCGAATGAGTCTGATTATTTCTTGTTCTATAAAATATGACACATTATAGATAATGACGTATCAGAAGTTATCGCTGAGTCATTTCGAAACGGCAAAATATTGAGAGAATTAAACAAAATATTTAACTACTTTATTCCTAAAATTTTAAACCTGGCCTATATTAAAGAATTATACCTATCTTTTGCTATAACACATTATTCAAATATCCTAGTGCAATTATTATCTCAACGCTTACATTCAATGAATGTAACCAATAATTGAATATTTAAAAATATATCATATGTAAAGAAATCTCTACTAATCAACTTTGTTTTGAATAGTATACACATTTACTATAGTGTACACCTTGTCCTTCCAATAATTATCATCAAATTTATTGAAAAATATTGAAAAAACTTTCTCTGGACATCTAAAAATGATTCATCTATAGTTAAGGTTAGATGGAGGGATCTCCATCCTTTAAATGATGAAGGTAGCCTAAGTATAAATTCCCTTAAAACCTTCAATAAGATGATATTTACAAAATATATTAAAAAACTATGCACAAATGATGAACCCCATATAAGTTAGGTGGATGCATATATAGTTTCTAATTGACATAAGTCCTTAGCAAATTCAAATAAGAGAAAAACACATTATGGTCCTTGCAATGGATCTTGAGCATGAGAGAGAATATTAGAAATGCCATAAAGTTTAAACTTGGGAGTTGTAAGAAGGCTTCATTATAGTATAATAATTAACAAGTTATATGCCATTTGTATAGGTTCATGTCAATAAAATGCCTCCCATAAGGCTTGATTGTGAATGTCTAAGTGGATATTGTTATCTCTATCACTTTATGAACTCAGTCTTTGCATATTTCCGAGACTCTTTTTCTTATAAGAGATAATCTTCCACCCGCTCTTCTAAACCTCATATGGCAGATACTCTCATTTAGAGTTGTCATTCTTTTATGAAATTTATAAAACATTCCTATTTGAATCTTTTAAGAGCCACTCAATCAAAACAAGTATGGTAAAAACTTTCTTGGTTCACCAATTTTCTTGGTTATTGAGTATAAACTTAGGATAAGGATCACTTATTTTATTATAATTTATATTTTTTTTACTATCTTAATATAAAACTATGAGCAAGTGGTCTTTTTTTTATACTAGTAAAATGATTAGTAGAGATTGATCCCACTAGGAAAGATATAAGTACTAAATTTAACCATACTATTATTATCTAATGAACGCTAAAGGAATTTATTGGATTAAAATTTAAACTAAATTAAACTAATAAGATTAAAATAACATTAGAAACAAATCAACAAAAAATTAAATAATAATAACATTAGAACAAATTTCTCCATAGCACCATCTTATACCTATAATTCAATTATTTAAATATTTTATGATTGGACCAATGGAATCTCCTAATGTAATGAATGATCACTTCCTAGTATATAACTACATACCCCATAATTATTAACCATATTCCTATCTAACCAACACATCTAGGAACAACTTAATATACATGAAATACTATAAAAGCTCACCTTTATAACAAACGCATCATATAGGACTATCTATAGTACCCATTCAATCCTCAATATTGGCACCTAGGCCAATCTACATATAGGTTCTTCTTAAAACATCTACATGAAAATGAGATTAAACTTTCACTTGTACCTAATAAGAATTAAGAATAGAAGTAATGTTTCCTAAATATTTGGAGACCACTAATCATTGTTTGATATCTTTCATAAGAGAATTAGCCACTAGTAGAAGAAAAGCTTGTCTTATGCACGGAGGTTACAACTCAAAAAATCTATCTTAAACAATTTTCATGTTTATTGGATCTCTTTTATAGCTCTCTATAAAAAATTTCAAAAAAAAATATTAAAGAGAATGATGATGAAAATTTTAGAGATAAGAGTTGCATACAAAAAAATTTATGCCAAAATGAAATGTATAGATATTGGAGTTCCTAAAGAATAGGGAGGTCTAGGCATTTGGCTAATCTAAATTATTAACAAAATGCTACTTATCAAAAGGATTTGGAGACTTCTAATAAATAGAGAAACTCTTTAGGTGCAATGGGTCTATTCATACTATTAAAAAAATCAATATCTATAAGAAATCAAGCCTAAATTTGACTCATCTTAGACCATTCTTCAAATCCTCAAGTTTGGAGGAAAGCTATATGGGGAAATAAAATATTATCAACATTATTATCTTGAGGGTTGATGTTGAAGATTTATTTAGCCATATTTCTTCATAATAGTTTCCTATTGAAAAGAGTTAACTAGTAGGTCTCCAGATCTTGTTTTTCTGATTTGTCCTCCAATTGTAGGTTAGCTAGATCTTAGTTTTACTGAGTTCACCAGACTTGTCTAATATCATGACAGGTAAAGTTTATGGAAGTTTTTCCTTGGCTTTGACCTCTATGCATATTCTGGCAAAGCAAGTTCTTTTTACTTTAGCTGATGGAGAGTCAAAACAAATAGGTTTTTCCGCTAATCTTGTTAGAAAACTGAGTCCTTCCTAAGTCCAGTACTCAAACGATAAGTTGTGGAAATTAATCCACTATAGAATGGTATCTATCTTTAATCTATTGAGCTCCATTCCAGGTGTCCACTTTTGCACAAATATTGGTTAACTGTCAATGTGCCAAGGCCCTAATTCTATAACCATTTTCATACTTTCTTCATTAGTGTACTTGAAGATGAAGGAGTCCTCCTTTGAAGGATTGTGTCTTTCCCACGAAAAATCCCATGAGGACAGTAGGCTAAGCTTTAACACTTGTTTGTAATAGTTCCATTGGGAAGAGCTTATTAAATTAGTATCATATTTATTTGTTTTAGCTCCAAATTTGGCAGCTCTTATAAATTAAGTAGGGGTTGATTTATCCTCAGGAGCTTTTTCTATCGTAGGGATGTTCATTTTTCCCTTATCCATAACACCTTTCACTTTGTGGTTCTCCTGTGCCAGTATTGAAAGAGTCTTAGGAGTGTTATAATGGGATGCTATCATAGTCTCCTTTCTTGGATCTGAGCTGATTAGTTTGGCGAAGGGATTAGATTTGTTTCCTCCAACATTTTCCATGGCTGCCTTCCAAAATTGAAAGGAACTAGTTAGACCAGGTGAGAATAACTTCTTTATAATAGAAAGAAAAGAACAAAGAATAGGGGTAGAACTATCTTTTAGTCGGAGCCCTTCTCTCTATTTAATAAGTTTTTTTATTCTAAAATGAAGTTTACAATATAGGTTTTTCCATTATTATATATATATATATATATATATATACGGAGGGGGTTCATAACTTTTTCCAGCATTATTTTGATTTAAATTCAATATATCTTTTCCTAGCAGTGTTTCAAATTGAAAATCGATTACAGTTTTTGTATCATGTCTTGAATTTTTAATATATTCAAGAAGTTGTATTTGTTTTATCAAAAAATACAGCATGGGTTTATAATCTGGTCGTCTTGTATCTCTATCTTGATTATTTGCTAATTCAGCTTGATATTGTAAAGTTATCT